>JAUPFT010000013.1:43992124-44190825 GCA_036936625.1 Parnassius smintheus behrii
TATATAAAAGTAAAGTTACAGCCTATATATGTCCCACTGCTGGGTTCAGGCCTCCCCTCATTTCTGAGAGGGTTTAGGGCAAGGAAGTGTCCGCCGCGCTGCCCAAATGCGTGTTGACGAACTTCACATGTCTTCGAAATATTTTTTTTTTCATATTCCTTAGACATGCAGGTTTCCTCACGATGTTTTCCTTCACCGCCGAGCACGTGGTAAATCAGCACTTAAAATTGCAATTAACAATTTCATTGGTGCCGGCGGGGATCGAACCCGGGTTACTCGCGTTCTATTATATTTACAGCGAGCGTTAACCACTGAGCTACCACGGCTATATATATATATATATATATATATATATATATATATATATATATATATATATATATATATATATATATATGTATATATGGTGAGTGTAAAAAACCGAAGGCCCTTTTTATACTCATATAACATACACTTGATGAGATTACGAATAAATTAAGTTTTATACTACAATGCAATCGATGTTTATTACTGAGATAGTAAGTAGTCAGTTTGCGACACTTGTTATTTACTGTGTTGTAATATACGAGTATATACCGGATTTATTCATAGGTGACAAGAGTCACATCAATCATCATAAACGTCATGTTGCTTCAAATTAAATTATTATTTGAGATGCAGTTATTGTACGCAATAAGATACTTCGCCTTCATTAAGATAATGTATCAACAAAGCATTAAAAATATTTGGCTATATATTGCGTAAGACTTTATAAAATTATGAGATAGTTTTAGATTGTTAAGTTATTTAGCCCGTTTTTACATCCTCTATATTCAAAAAAGAGGATTAAAATAATTAGTTTGAGCTTTTTTTCAAGTAGGCGTATTTGTCGTGGACTTACGATGAGGCTATCAGTACATGAGGATACAACAGATTTGTGGAGATTAGTTTAAGCATTTAGTTATATGTTCTATTATGTTAGTCTCGTTCAGGAAACATCTACTTATTGCAATGAGTGTTGACAGTTAGTGACGAGTCGAGTTTGAACCCGAAATATGTGTGCTGGTCACTGTGATTCGATGTTGACTTCGTGTAATGTTTTCTACTAGCTTTTTGCTTATAAATATGACCCGCTTGCGCATTTAATACGTTTTCATAGATGCATCAACTAAATCAGTCTTGAGGTTGCATCCGCGTCTTTAACACTTACGATCCGTGTTGTCAGATAGTTTACGTTTAGAGTAAATATTAAATGAAATGAATGAAATAAACTAAATGAAATGAACTAATTTTCTCACCTAGTATCAATTTGATACAATGTTTGTAACAAAAATTCAGGGAATGTACAGCTAAAAACATCACAACATGAAGAAATTTTTTTATAGGATAGAGTAACAAACTAGCATACAGTCCACTTGATGGTAAGTGGTTGCTGCGGCCCATAGACTGTTACTAGTTGTAGCACGAATGGGTCGGCTCCGTCGGGGAAGGACCACGCTCGCACAGAATACCAGCGTAAAATAACAGCTTAATGATGCTGTGTTTCGAATGGTGAATGTAGAGAACCGGTAACCCTTTTTACTGGAAAAGAGGCAATCCATGTTAGTCCTCACGGTTGACAAGGCATCTGCATTTTGATTCTTAATTGAGGATAAATGTAGATGTCTATGGGCCACGGCTTCCACTTAATATTAGGCCGGTTGTCATCATTATTCTTTAAAGAAAGTAGATTAATGTTATTGGAAGCAACGGTGGTTGCAGTCGGTGGCGCTAGTGACGGAGCTGGCGCACGTGGCGCATATGGTGGTGCACAGCAACGCGCTGGTGTCCATGGCGTCGCTGGTGCTGCTCATGCAGCTGCGGCACCTGCTGCACGCGCTGCTGGCGCGCCTGCGCCGTCACCGCCTCTACACCGCGCTCGCAGACCACATGAGCCGCAAGTGAGTCACGCACACCTCAAAAATGCGCTATTTATGCTAACTTCCGTTTAATAGATGTCATAAAATCTAATGTGTAGTTGTGTCCGTAATGCAAAATTCCGCTCAAGACAATAACTGCTCGAGGCAAGCTAAGTAACTAGACCAAGGGGACCCCTGCCACGCTATCAGTGAATTTATGCAACATCAGGGGACTTCACTCGAACCTAAACGCTGTCAACTACCATCTAGAGACGGCGAATTTGGCTCTACTCTTTCTGACTGAGACGCAGGTGTCCTCTCCAGCTGATGTTTCGTATCTCTCCTACCCGGGGTACAAACTGGAATACTAACGGCAGTCTTGAAGGTTCGGACCTGTCCATCCTTTGGCTACGGATGCCTCTATAGGTCCCATAGCGATAGTGCCGAAACAGACCGACTCTTCGACCACATCAAAATGGCACAGATTAGTTGCTACAGCGGATCCCCTCCGCAGAGATCGTGATCTTTGGCCATTTTAACGCCCACCACGCCGAATAGCTTGATTCACGTTTAACCGATCATGCGGGGAGATCTGTTCATGATTTTGCCTTGGCATATGGTCTGACACAACTGGTTACATCGCCTACGCGGATCCCAGATGTGGAGGATCATGCACCTTCCCTGTTGGACCTTCTGCTGATCTCTCATCCGGACTGATATCTGGTTTCCGTCGATGCCTCACGCTGAAATCGCGGTTGCATTCTGCAGGCTACCGCCGTGTTTGGCTCTATAGGTCAGCCGATTGGGATAGGATGCGATCTTTCTTTGCATCCTACCCTTGAGGACGAGTTTGCGGGTTCGCCGGACGATCCCAACGTTGTTGGTGATATGGAACTCTTTATTCCTTCCTCTGTGGTGCCCATCGGAGGCAGCTCTCAGTCGTGGTTTAGTCGCTCCGGATGCTCGTAAAATAGCATCATGCTATAAGCGGGAGTGCTACCGGGCCTGGGCTGACGCATCAACGTCCCAGGATGTAAACACCAGCGCCCTAAAAAAAGAAGTAAAATTACGCCTCCAGGTCGTTCAAAAAGAGCAAAGTCAGAGCACATAGGCATAATTGGCAAGAAACTAACTAGTTCGCCTTCCTTCTGGAACCCGTGCATTCTGGTCTCTCACCAAGACTGTCCAAGGAAATTTCTGTCAGCCATCTCTTCCATCTCTGTGTAGGGAGGACGACTCACTGGCCCATTCCGCAAAGGAGAAAGCTGATCTGCTAGGCTCTTTCTTTGCGTCCAACTCTAGTCTCGATGACGGGGGAGCACACCGCCGACCATCCCGCGGTGTGAGTGCTCCATGCTGGATGTGCGGTTTACACAGCCTTCGGTTCGGAAATTACTCTTCTCCCTGGACATCATTAAGTCGAGTGGGCCTAATGGAGTCCTTCCCATTGTGCTGAAAACGTGTGCTTCGGGGTTGGCACCGGTTTTAACGCGTCTTTTCCAGTACTCCTAGTCCCAAGGCGTAATCCCGAATTCTTGGAAGACGACTTTCGTCCATCCGATCCCTAAAAATGGCAACCGCTCAGAAGGGCCTATTGCCATCACCTCCTTGATCTCCAAAATAATGGAATCCATTATAAACTGCTAGCTAATGCGGTACCTTGAGAATTACCAGCTGATTAATGACCACCAATACGGTTTTCGTCAGGATCGATCAGCTGGTGATCTTCTGATCTACCTGACTCATCGATGGGCGGAGGCAATAGAGTCCTAGGGGGAGGCATTGGCCGTTAGTTTAGGCATTGCGAAGGCCTTCGATCGGGTTTGGAACAAAGCGCTTATTAAGAAGCTCCCTTATTAACTAAAATAACCCCCCCCCCCCCGCGAAGAGATGTTGCATCTCTTTGCATTTTCTTTCGCATTTACCACGGGGAGTGCTCTGAGGAATTGTTCGGATTAATCCCAGCCGCTAAATTACATGAATGCACTTCGCGGCAAACCTCCCGATACCATCCACACCGTCTCGATCCTGGGCGGTCCACCGCTGTTCGTTTCACTGGGAGTTTTCTTCCGCGTACGACCTCTGTGGAATAATTCACCACCGGCGATTTTTCCGGACGGACACGACCAAGGGACCTTCAAGAAAAGAGCTTACTCCTTTCTAAAAGGCAGGCAACGCACCTGCAATTCCCCTGGTGTTGCAGTTGTTAATAGGCGGTGGTAGTCACTTAACATCAGGCGAACCGCATGCTCGTTGGCCCCTATAAAAAAACTACGCATTTGCAAGCGATACCGGTGAGAACAGTGAATGTGCCGATGCAAGTGCCAGAAGGCTGCCTTATAAATTTGCGGTGGTTCGAAATGAGGACAAGTTGGACTGACTTGCAGGAACTGAAGACTGCAGAAGACGGTCCTCAGTAGTGAATGATAGGGGTTCTTGACGATAATAACTAAGGCTTGAAGTTGTACTTTCCCAAGATTATTGGTCGCGTGTTCACAACACGTCGGTAAACCACCACTGTGCCGTGGAAGAAAAAGGGGAGATCTCCCGCCGGGCAAGGTGTTCTGCCCGGGGAGCGGTCAACGCTCTGTGTGATGGTTCGGAGCTATTTTATATATACTGTTTTACTTCGAAACTTTAATAGCGCGATGTAGGTTTCGATATATTCGTTTGTGGCGCGACAACAGCGCCGCCACATAGTCATGAAAACTTCAATTTAAAATTAAATTTTTATGTTTAACACTCCCAATATTTATACTGTACGAGTATGTTCAGAACTGTTCTAAGACTGCAGAATATTTTTAAACCACTCAATAAATTGAGTAAGTTTTTTGTTTTTCCAAAATAGGTTTTTCAACTCAACTTCAACTTTTTTTCCCTAATTTTTATTAATATGACACTTTAAATTCAATTTTTTAAATATATTTTGGAAGAAAATGAGCAATACGTCATAATAATGACTACGACGCAAAACCAAACCAACTAAATTAAAAGTTCATTAACATGTGAATCATTTTTGGGGATACAATCAATTGGAAATTAATGAGATTTCCGACGATTTTAGTTACACCTACAGTGTATCTATGACCACAATGACGGCTGCTTTATAATATGAAATATGAATCATTAAAATCAATTACAATCGCTCATTGATTTTAAATGTTATGATGATTGTAATTATTTACACAAAATTAGACTTCTATTGCTTTGCTTCTGTTATCGTAGTATCATTAATATTACCGCATATCAAAAGTCCACTGCTGATCATAGGTCTCCCACTTAGATTACCTTTTAGGTTGGATATGCCATAGTTGCCACGCTTGGCAGGCGTTTTCTTACTGAGCTGTTGTCCGGGAGATGCTGTCCATTTCATTCCATTGAGATAGCTAGATGAAACATTCACAGAAAATACAATAAACTGGCTCAAATCTTTAATATACGAATCCACTGAAAGTTTTTTACATCCTCAACTTTAATATCACGCACATTATATATAATTATAATATTATTATGTACTTTAATCTAAAATTTGTATCTATATAATTAAATTAATTGGCTTTGTTATATTATCCTTCAATTTACTAAATGTCAATTTTCTCATAACCGATTAAATGAAAATAATGTTGTCTTCAATATGCTATAAAAACGTGTAATTTAAGATGTACAATTCGTGAGAAGTGACCTGGTGACCTATAGAACAGGTATTGTTTTAATACCTTTATTAGGCACCAGTCTCTCACAAACTAGGGTTCAATACGTTTATAGTTTAACATGTTTGTCATCAATAGTACAGTACCTGTTTGTGATGAGAAAATAAATATAATTTCTATTCTATTCTATTCTAAAATAAAACTACAAAATTAGAGAAGAGCAGTAGGATTTGTCCATTTTATTCTTTTTATAAATATCTTCTACATGAGCCGGTAAAAATGCACTGAGATTGTGTCTTTGTTTACCACAAACCACACGCTTTATGTCATCAACCAACATAAATAAGAAATATGATTTATTTTCAGTAGTAAAATTGCACTACTCTTTAAGGGTGGATTTTTATGAATGTATTTTTGGTTGCAGCTATCCTATGGCGAGTAAAGAAGAGATGGAGAAAAATGAGGACAACTGTGCCATCTGCTGGGAGCCTATGAAGGAGGCTCGCAAGCTGCCCTGCTCACATCTCTTCCACAAGTAATTTACTTCTGATTAATTTATTGTCACTTAAATTGTACTAGCTTTTACCCGTAGCTTCACACGCGTACAAACAGAAACGCCTTCATGTTTATTTTCCAGCGGTAATTTTTATGTTCAAGTATTTAGTACCGCGTAATAGAAATATTTTTGCAACGATGTAGGGTTTATTTTAAGTTCTAACTGTGAACACTTAAATAGCTCCAATTATTCTTTTATTACATTCTAATGCTAGTCTAATGTTTTTGTAATGCAATTAACATCTTCATTATCAAGTTCATTGACCGTAATAATACTTCTTTAATGCGATTGGCAATTTTATTGACTACAATAATGCTAACATAAAGGGCTTGTAATGCCATCAATAACTATTGTGAACCTATTTAGGATCTAAAGCCGTATAATGTGTGCCCAAATAAGCATTACAGTAGCCGTATAAACTTGTAATAAAACATATTGAGGGTAATGAATGATCCTCAATATTGTATTCTACAAGCCGCCGGAGAAGAGCAGTCAGTTCTTACCATCCGTCAATTGTCATATTCCTCTACAAGATGCATAAGCGTACAAGCTTGATTGTGAATGTGGTCTCTCATATATAGGGCAAACAAAAAGATCAATTATAACCCGCGTAAAAGAACATATAGCTGACGTGAAGCATCAACGTTCCAGGAAGTCTGCAGTTTATGATCATATCCTAGATAGCCTCCACCATTACATCAGATTTGATAGATCACAAATCCTCGCGAAGGAAGTGTATCCCGTGATAAGTGTTTTGGGATAAAAACTAAGCTATCTCTCAAGTTGATCAAACTGAACAAAAAGTAAAGTCACTTTGACTTAAAGTGATAGAGACAGCACAAGACTTAAGGGCACCTTAAAATTGAGCAGCGTTTGAATATTTAGGCATATATGGAATAAAAATAGAATGGAATGATTTTTTATTCAATATAGATCATATGTATTTCTTACTGAAATTCATTTTTTAATTACCACTGGTTCGGAAAAATCCTCTGTCCTGGGAAGAACCAGCAAGAAACTCAGTGGGACTTTTTTTTAAAATAAATTTAACAACATGATTACAAAGTATTTATTAATAATGATTGTATTGTGTGCGCTTGCGTTCGCAGCTCGTGCTTGTGCCGCTGGGTGCAGCAGGACGCGTCGTGCCCCACGTGCCGGCGCGCGCTGTCGGCAGCCGCGCCGCCGCCTGCCACGCTGCCACCGCTGCCGCCGCTCGCCCCGCTGCCACCGCTGCCGCCGCTGCCTGCCGACAACGCCGACAACACGCCACAACCCAACCACTTCTTCCACTTTGACGGTTAGTACTCGCTCTCTTTACACAATACGCTTTTGTCAGTACCATCGTAGCCATAATCTTTAATAGGCTTAGTATGACTATTTTCAGAAATATAGTTATTTATAGAATAATGCATGAATTAATGATTTATTCGTTACATACACTACAACGCATTATTTAATAAAATTAAAAACAACAAACAAAAACAACTCAGTGTGATGATGTAGCAGTGCTGCTTTGGCCACATCGCTGTTATTCTTGTTATTGTTTTTGTTGGGCATATTTCTGTTATCATAAAAAATTTTATATAAAAAAATCTAATTGCATTATAAGTTAATAAAAAGTAAACAAATTAGAGTAATAAATTATCATTATAATCAATTTTATGAAAAATGTATAATATTTATACAAAAATAATAAAATTTAAGAGCGTATAGAAAGAAAGAAAGAATGATAACGTGTGGATGGATAAAGATGTACAAAGGGTTGTGCAAGAAAAGAAGAAAGCGTGGTTGGATTGGTTAGCAACAAAAGCTAACCAAAAAGTTCAAAAGGCAACAGATCACGAGATAAAGGAAGCAAGAACGAAGTATAAAAGATTGAAAACAGCAGCGAAAGAAACTGTGTCTAGAAAGAAAGAAGAACGAAAAAATGATTTCGATAGGAGGCTCACTGAAGATTTCCAGTCAAACATTAAGTTTTTCTGGAAAACCATCAAAACAGTCAGAGGAAAAACTTCTACCTCGGAGCTGAGTACAATCAGGAGTCAAGATGGGAGCTTTATAAAAGGAGAAGAATGTGTGTTAAAGAGATGGAAAGAGTATTTTGAAAGTTTGTTTGAAAGAGAGGAAGTGCAGGTACAGCATCTGCCACCTTCCACGGAAACGAATATAAATGTTGATGAAAATGAGATAAGCATGGATGAAATAGTGAAAGCGTTGAAAAGTATGAGATTAGGTAAGGCTGCAGGGTATGACAGGATTACCGTCGAGATGCTGAGGGCTGGACAGGGCCTGGTGGCTAGTCAGCTGTGCCGCCTTTTCAATCTGTGCTGGCGAAATGGGCAAGTGCCGGGAGACTGGTGCAAAGCCGTAATCGTGCCATTGTATAAGGGAAAAGGGTCACGGCAGGACTGCATAAATTACCGTGGTATAAGCCTTCTTAGCGTCGTCGGTAAATTGTATGCGAAAGTGGTGATTGAAAGGGTTGTGAATGAAACAGACGAGAAAATATGGGATGTACAAGCGGGATTTAGAAAGGGAATGGGATGTACGGATCAGGTCTTTTCCTTGTGGTGCATAGCCGAACAGTGTTTGGCTAAAAACAAGAAAGTCTACTGCGCCTTCGTAGATCTAGAAAAGGCCTATGATAGAGTGGTGAGGAATGAATTGTTGTCAGCACTGTCCGTGTACGGTGTGAGCAGTGTCCTCATACGAGCATTGCAATCTCTTTATAGGGATTCTAGTGCTTGTGTAAGGATAAACGGGGCATACACTGAATGGTTTAATATCGAAAAAGGTGTTAGACAGGGATGTGTAGCGTCACCGTGGCTGTTTAATCTGTTCATGGACAATTGTTTGACAGATTTAAAAGAGAATGAAAGTGGGTTGAGAATGAATGAGTTACTCGTCAAATGTCTTCTCTATGCTGATGACCAAGTATTACTTGCGTCTTCGGCCGAGGAGTTGCAGGAGATGGTAACTGCTATGAGTGGAGCTTTTGTTAGAAAGGGAATGAAGATGAATGTAAGGAAAACGAAAGTGATGGTGTTTGAGAAAGATGAGGCAGTGACAGACTGCAATATCGTGATTGAAGATGAACAAATTGAACAGGTGAAAGAGTTTGTGTATCTGGGGTCAAAGTTTACAAGAGATGGAAAGTGTGAGAGTGATATCGAAAGAAGAGTGAATGCAGGAAACATGGTGAATGGAGCTTTGCACTCCTTTATGAGCAGTCGGAAGGTGTCTAACAAGGCTCGTTTGGCTGTGCATGAGGGGGTGTTGGTTCCGACACTCATGTACGGAAGTGAAAGTTGGGTATGGCAGAAGAAACATGAAAGTAGAATAAATGCAGTTGAGATGAGAGCATTAAGAAGTATTATAGGAGTTAAACTGAGTGACAGGATAAGAAATAGTGAGATAAGGAAACGTTGTGGTCTGAAAGAAGATGTAGTGACAAAAATTGAGAAAGGTATGCTGAGATGGTTTGGCCACATCGAGAGAATGAATGAAGAATGATTGACGAAAAAAGTGTATAAGGCGAGTGTGAATGAAAGTGCTGGAAGGGGTAGACCTAGGCGGACTTTTCTAGACCAGATTAGGGACGTCTTGAAAAAAGGCCAGGTTAAGAGTACCCTAAACCGTAGAGCATGTATGAAGGGAATAATGAAAGTGGACGAAGCGAAACAAGTATGTAAGGATCGTAGCAAGTGGAAAGAAGTGGTCTCTGCCTCCCCCTACGGGAAAGAGGCGTGATTATATGTATGTATGTATGTATATTCAAATATGCGCAAGTCAAAATCTACGCGATCGCTCTGGAACGACGCAATATTGACGCACACTACAATGTGCACATTAAAATTTAAGCGACAGTGGCAAAAGCAAAGCTACAATTCAGGGTGCGAACCGCGAATTCAACAGGTCGTGGGTTCGAATTCGCCATTCGACTACTGTCATAAACCACTCCTAAGCATAAGCATTGTAAGCTTATCAGGAGTGGTTAAATGGAATATTAGTAATGTTAATATCATTGCAAATTTTTTTATATATATTCTTTCTGTGTGCGTGATTGTTCGAATGCAAGAATGCCTCATCATTTTGATACTATTGCAACTAAAATAATAAAATAATAACCACATAATAGTTTATGAGGTCGGTGCCAAGACATAGTGTATATAAAAGTTAACATCGTGTCTAGCCCCGATATCGGAAGCTAATACTCCTCTACTACTACGTCTACTCCTACGACTTAATAATTTTCCAATTACACAAAACTCAAAATAAACTAAAAATGTTGACTTCAGCGCCATATATATATATATATATATATATATATATATATATATATATATATATATATATATATATATATATATATATATATATATATATATATATATATAAATTATATGTCACGTTGTTTGTCCGCGATGGACTCCTAAACTACTTAACCGATTTTAATAAAATTTGCACACCGCGTGCAGTTTGGTCCAACTTGAGAGATAGGATAGTTTTTTTTTTCCATGAGTAACCCACAACTTTTTTTGCTAATGTAAAGATTTTTAATAGGACATGATAACGAGTCGTCGAAAAGGGCAGAGCAACGTCTGCCTGGCAAGCTAGTTTCTATGTAATTTAGATGTTTTTATTATTTTATATATTTAGAGAATTTCGTTTGACGCCAAATGGAGACTAAGGTGACTGTGATGATGTCACCTTCCTTATGATTAAAATAAAGACATTAATTAATTCGCAACTATCCGCTTAAAAATACAATGATGTGTCTTACCTGGATTGAAGAGTACCTCCCGCCCTTCCTCAATTGTATGCACTAACTCCGTCACCACTAGTCCCAGCACCACTACTCCCAACACCACTACTCCCGGCACCACTACTCCCAACATCACTATTCCAGGAAAGACACACCATCGATCCCTCGTGTAGAGGTAAAACACGTGTCGTATTGTCGTCTCAGTGATGCTACGTAGAACCATCGTGTTAAAACTCATTTTCAGAAAGGTTCATGAAGATCTAGATGACTGTGATGATATCCCCTAGTTGATGGTGGACTCCGAAGGGGGTCTTAGGATCTCAGTGACGTCACTCCATAGAACCATTGTGCTTGGACTCATTTGAATGGCACTCGTAAAGACCTAGATGACTGTGATGATTTCACCATGACATGGTGGAACCCGAAAATAGGTTTAGGATCTCAGTGACGGCATTACGTAGAATCACTATGTTTGGACTCATTTAAAAGAGCTCATAAAGACCTAGGTAACTATGATTATCTCACGTTCCTGATGGCGGACTCAATATCTGGGTAAAGGATTTCAATTATGCCACTACGTAGAACCATCGCTTTTAGACTCATTTAAATACCAAGGTGCCTGTGATGATCACACCTATCTGATGATGGTGGACTCCGAAGTTGAGTATAGGATCTCAGTGACGGCACTAGATAAGATGATCGTGTTTGACCTAATTTAAAAGGGCTTATAAAGACCTAGGTGACAGTTATGATCTCACCTTTCTGATTGTTTCATCCTAAGGTTTATATTTTCATTATTTTTAATTTATAGGAGTCACGCAATTTTATCTGTGACACTTCTTAACTAAAAATTAAAACTTAAGCCTCCTAAAATAAGAAAACCAAACTAAACATAGTGTACCTATATGTGTTATGTAACTTAATACAATACGAAAAATTTATTATTTTATAAAACTCAACATATTTGATTATCAAACGAATCGAATAATTATTTTATTAATTCTGGACTTGTTTATTTTATCATTTTGTACAATCTTATGCTGGGGGACACTAATCAGAAATGCTATTAATTATCGCGTTGATGGACGTTGAATGTAGGTGAGGCCACGACTTAACGCGTTAACTTGACAATGGCATTAACAATGCCGTTTGCCGCTTGGCGGTAACTTGAGTGGTGGTACATCAAAGAAATTAACGCACGAAATAACGCGTTAAGGCGCCCGACCACACTACGTTTGTCTCACTGTGCAAGATGAGCGCAACGGGGTCTCACGTATGGCTATGATAGAGCGGAATAATAATAAAAAAGTTATTACGTTTCTTGAGATTCTGCAAACAGAGCCATGTTTGTGGGATCCGAGACTCAAAAGTTTTAAGAATCGTACACCGCAAAATGATACTTTGTGACGAATTATTCAATTACTACCTTTTAAAACAACTATCGAAAAATTAGAAAGACGAAGGCACGCCTAATGCATTTTTATAGAACCATTTTAAACAAATATAAAAAGTCTTCAAGAAACATTAACGCCAACTTTAACGCCGTTCAAATGGCATTAAAATTTAATGACGTTGAGCGGTCAAATGTAGCCACTCACTTTATCGAGTGAAATCTAAAGCAATAATTGCTACGTTTATGGCTTTACGGGCATTGACATTTCCAGTTAGTGTAGCCCCAGCTTTAGCGCATTCGCTCGATGACACAGGGGCGGGGCTATACCATGGTCGCGCGGTGGGCTAAGCGTTGAAATATGGATATCGACAGTCGATATTTTTTTCAATAAAAGGTTTTAATTTTTTATATTTTCTGGAAAATCATTTAATCTACTACTTTATTTATATACACTATATTATGCTTTTAATTTTTCCTCAGTTTATTTATTTGCTTATTATCTTAAAAAGAAATGTAATTTTGTATAGTGTATCTATGTGGTGTTAAAATTACTATGATCTACTAAACTTAGTGCTACTTTACTTACTGTGTGTTTTGGGAACTTGACCGTCGACGAATTGTAGCTCTTGTTTTATCTTTTAAATAATGGTTTGAAGTGAATTTTGATACGTAAAAGTGATGCGATTTTGTGTATTAATTGTCTGCGCATGTGAACTAATAGAGAAAACGACGAAACAAGTGCTTCTATGTTACTATAAACCTCAAGTTATTTTGATCGCTTAGGCATCTTATGAACTTGATGTTACTGTCGTCATCGACTGTCCACTGGGTAGACAGGTTACTACCGTTTCATCAGAAATAGCTGTTAAATGTTTGATTTCTTCGGCTACATCTGTAGCACCAGTGCTTCTTAACATATAAAACAGCTGACAGTATGAAACGAGTTTTTTGAAAACTCTAACTGAAAAATATTGGTAAACATAATCGTCTTATTTTAATTAAAAAATAATTAATAAGAACTATAATCTAACATTTCATACATTTATAATTTAATTTGCTTATTAAATATAATAAATGAACTAAACTAAATGACTTACGATGGTTATTTATATAATAAAGCCGATATATCGATATTTTTTTTTCAATATATAAAACTCCGATATTGACTTACTGTATATTTACTCACGATATATAAAACTCAGATATTGATATATTTATAATTATCGGTATATCGAAAATCCGACATTATAAAAAATATCAACAACCCTAATTTGAACTGATCAGTTGCAATGATCAGTTGAACTGACCTTGTGTGTGGTAATTTCTTTGGCTTAAATCCGTTTGAACTGATATCAGTTCAACTGATGACTTTAAACTGAACGTGTGTGGCGTCCATAAGACTTAGGTTTTTACACAAAATAACGTCTTACTTTGTGCGAATCTTTTCTGGTATTGAATTAGAAAGGGCGTTGTCGAATTTTCAGTATTTCCATTAATTTAAATAGAGGAAGGGTTTTTGTTTCCAATTTTTCTATGGTATCTGGTAACTTGTGGAAATTTTTTGAGATGATGGCGATATTCTGTTTAGTGGATGCGTCTTCAAATGCCAGCTTGCTTGACTTAATGCAATGGTCGCTGGTATTGTCAAATTAAAAAAAACTTTGTAAGACCGTATCTCAAAATTTTCAGCGTAGAATAACACCGCCTTTAGCCAAATGCCTCATCGAGTTATTATAGGTTCTGGCGGCAATGTTAGATTTGGCTATTGTTCATTTTAAGAGAGAACAAGCGATGGTGTTTTAGAAACTTTATCTCTTCTGCAAGGAGGTGAAACCCGTGAGCTAAGCAGGTAATGTGCGGTAAATTTGGACAGTTCAGTTAGCCACTGCGGTTGCGCCCTACACGTCTTCGTCACCAAGGTCATATACGTACACCCGCTACTAAAAGAAATATGCACGATTGGGAAAAAAGGCTAAAATATGCATTAACGCCGTAATTAGAGAGTTATGTGCATTCGCATATGCAACTATGCGAATGTATAAAATCCAATGTCTATTTATAAACATTGCTTTAATAAAGTGGGATTAAAATTGGTTATGGACTGTCAGTTCGGTTAAGTTGTCACAAAAGTATAACCGTACGAGTCGATGACCAAAGAAAAATAACGTACTTTAGAAATAAGGTAAACGTTTTTTTTTTTTTTTTTTTTTATAGAAGAGGGGGCAAACGAGCATGCGGCTCACCTGATGTTAAGTGACTACCGCCGCCCATGATCAACCGCAACACCAGGAGAATTGCGGGTGCGTTGCCGGCCCTTTAGAAAGGAGTAAGCTCTTTTCTTGAAGGTCCCCAGGTCGTATCGGTCCGGAAAAATCGCCGGTGATAAACTATTCCACAGAGAGGTTGTACGTGGAAGAAAGCTCCTTGTGAAACGTACAGTGGTGGACCGCCAAGCATCCAGATGGTGTGGATGGTATCGGGACGTTTGCCGTGTCGTGCGTTCACGAAATTTGGCGGCTGGGATTAATCCGAACAATTCCTCAGAGCACTCCCCGTGATAGATGCGATAAAATACGCAAAGAGATGCAACATCTCTTCGCAACGCCAGTGAATCGAGCCGATCGGAAAGCACTCGGTCGTCGACGATTCGAGCCGCTCTGCGCTGGATGCGGTCAAGTGGAAGGAGCTGGTACTGGGGAGCCCCAGCCCAGAGATGGGAACAGTATTCCATGTGCGGTCGAACCTGCGCCTTGTAAAGTTGCAGGCGGTGTGCCGGCATGAAATACTGCCCCGCTCTGCTGAGCACGCCAAGCTTTTTAGAGGCCAATTTGGCCTTCCCTTCCAAGTGACCACGAAACTGCACGTCACTCGATATGTCGACGCCGAGGATTCCGATACTGGCTGAGGCAACAAGGGGAGTGCCTTGAAACTGAGGGGATACGACAAAGGGGTTCTTTTTAGCGGTTAACGCGCAAACTTGTGTCTTCTGGGGGTTAAACTGGACTAGATTTAGTCGTCCCCAATCCGAGACTCTGTTCAGCAAAGACTCGACTTCAGACACAAGTTTGTCCCGGCACTCGGAGACGTTTTCCCGAGAAATATTGGCTCGGCCGGTGTAAAGAGCATCACCAGTGCTATCATCTGCATAGCAATGAATGTTACGGGTATGCAACATATCATTGATATGCAGAAGAAACAGCGTTGGCGATAGCACGCAGCCCTGTGGAACACCAGCATTAATAGGCTTGCAATCGGAGCTTGCACCGTCTACAACGACCTTGATGCTCCGATCTGCAAGAAAGCTGGTGATCCAATCGCACAATTTCTCGGGAAGCCCATAGGAAGGGAGCTTCGAAAGAAGCGCTTTGTGCCAAACCCGATCGAAGGCCTTCGCAATGTCCAAACTAACGGCCAATGCCTCCCCCTTGAACTCTACTGCCTCCGCCCATCTGTGAGTGAGGTAGACCAGAAGATCACCAGCTGACCGACCACGGCGAAAACCGTATTGGCGGTCACTAATCAGCTGGTGATCCTCAAGGTACCTCATGAGCTGGCAGTTTACAATGGACTCCATTGTTTTGGAGAACAAGGAGGTGATGGCGATTGGCCGGTAGTTGGACGGGTCTGAGCGGTCGCCTTTTTTAGGGATCGGGTGGACGAAAGCAGTCTTCCATGATTTTGGGACTACGCCTAGGGAGTAGGAGTACCGGAAAAGACGCGTTAAAACCGGTGCCAACTCTGGAGCACACGTCCTCAGCACAATTGGGGGGATTCCGTCAGGCCCACTCGACTTGTGGATGTCCAGGGAGAGGAGTGCTTTGCGAACCGAGCGCTGTGTGAACTGCACTTCCGGCATGGAGCACTCACACCGCGGGATGGTCGGCGGCGTACTCCCCCCGTCATCGAGAGTCGAGTTAGACGCAAAGAAGGAGCCTAGAAGATCGGCTTTCTCCTTTGCAGTATGGGCCAGTGAGTCGTCCTCCCTGTGCAGAGATGGAAGAGATGGCTGACAGAAATTCCCCTGGACAGCCTTGGCGAGAGACCAGAATGCACGGGTTCCAGAAGGAAGGCGAACGAGTCTCTCGCCAATTCTGCCTATGTGCTCTGACTTTGCCTTGGCAATGACTCTTTTGAAGGACCTAGAGGCGGAATTATACTTCTTTTTTAGAGCGCTAGTGTTTACATCCCGGGACGCTGATGCATCAACCCAGGCTTGGTAGCACTCCTGCTTATAGCATGATGCTATTTTACAGGAGCGACCAAACCATGGCTGAGATTTGCCTCCAATGGGCACCACAGAGGAAGGAATAAAAAGTTCCATACCCTGAAGTACCACATCAGTAACAGAATCCGCAACAACGTTGGGATCATCCGGCGAGAAGCAAACCCGCCCCCAAGGGTAGGATGCAAAGAAAGACCGCATCCCATCCCAATCGGCTGACCTATAGTGCCAAACACGGCGGCAGCCTGCAGAATGCAACCGCGATTTCAGCGTGAGTGGCACAACACTCCGGACCAGACAATGGTCTGAGGAGCCTAAAGGGGCGTCGACGGAAATCTGATATCCGTCCGGGTGAGAGGTCAGCAGAAGGTCCAACAGGGAAGGTGCATGATCCTCCACATCTGGAATCCGCGTAGGCGAAGTAACCAGTTGTGTCAGACCATATGCCAAGGCAAAATCATGAACAGATCTCCCCGCATGATCGGTTAAACGTGAACCGAGCCATTCGGCGTGATGGGCGTTAAAGTCGCCGAGGATCACGATCTCTGCAGAGGGGATCTGCTGTAGCAACGAATCTGCAGCCATTTGGACGTGGTCGAAGAGTCGGTCTGTTTCGGCATTACCGCTGTGGGACCTATAGAGGCACCCGTAGACGCGCGGATGGTCGTCGCTGTCTACGCGTAGCCAAAGGATGGACAGGTCCGAACCTTCAAGTCTGCCGAGGCGTCGAGAACAGATGTCCTCTCTGACGTAAACGCAAACTCCAGCCCGAGGCACAAAGGAGTGTTCCAGTTTGTACCCCGGGTAGGAGAGATACGAAACATCAGCCGGAGAGGACACCTGCGTCTCGGTCAGAAAGAGCAGAGCCGGCCTCGCCGTCTCGAGATGGTAGTGGACGGCGTTTAGGTTAGAGTGAAGTCCCCTGATATTGCATATAATAACGTCATATAATAGAGAAGTTTTGAATATGCGTAGTTTAGTTTATACATTTCTTATCTAATTATTAAAAATAGAATTAGTATAATAGAAAAAAAAACACAAACTCTTACATTTCCTAACAAATTAACTTCCCCGTCATGTAAAATGTGAAATATTTAACCTTATTCCTAAGTGGAGCCGACCTGGTGGCAAAGAAGCTTTAGAAATGCGTGTATTCGTGACACGTTTATCGGAAAAAATTCTAATCAGAAATCTAATCAGGAAACGGATATTTTGCCCTGCCTATTTAAGTCAGTTGACTAAAGCTGACATGTACACAGTACTCACACTTATGCAATTTCACTATACAGTATGTTTAAAAATATATTATTTTTATTGGGTGCATTGTGCATAAATAAAAAAAATATTATGTGTATTGCTTGTTATAATATATTATGATTATTACATTAGTGATTTTAATCAAAATCGTAAATTAAATCTTCTAACCCACTCAAACTTGAGATTTTGTCATTGGAATTTCCTAGTGTTATAAATGAGTCAGTGAAATTATACACTTTTGATTCCAGTTGTATATATTTTTCCTCATGTTCTCGCGGTTTTCTCCAAACGTCACTAAACATTTCTAAGATAGGCCGCGCGAGATAGAGACGGGCAGACTTTTCATGATGCGCATGCAGTGCGACGTCACGCCGCGCGCTTCTTCACAGATACTACACAAGCGCAACGTCTAAATGTGTTGAACGTGCCAGCTTTAGTTAACTGACCTTTACTAATGTTAATGTTACATTTGCTGCCCGCGGTGCAATAAAATACGGAAACAGAACGTCGCCTAGTGCGCTATCTTTCGCATTTAAGCGCGCTACACACCTTTAGTTTTAAATGTGCGATTTAACTGTACAGTTGAACCGTATAGATAAATCGTACGTCCGTACGTAAAACTGTGCTTTCTTACAGTTTTTATTATTGTGGCCTCCGTAGACGACGCTTAAGAGATCGCAAAGCTAATGTGTTAAAAGAAAATAGAAGAAAACGAAAAAAATAACGTGAATTATGGTATAAACACGGACTTCTGTTAAGAAAATCGTATTCACATACATCCTTGATAAATGAATTGAGAATTACTCCAAAAGATTAAAATAATTATTTGAGTATGAATGGCGATACCTATTTGCATCTGCTGTTTTTAGTTACACCATTAATAAAAAGGCAAGACAACCATATTGAGAAATTAAAGTATTTTCGGCCCCTCATGAAATATTAACGGCTATTTTAAGATTTTTGTCTACGGGGAGATTTTATAAGTGAAAAAGAATTTCTACAATATTACCACAAGCACTATAACTGTGAAGCAATATATAAGGTTTTACTTAAAGGTAAGTAATAAAATTACTCGTAAGTATTATTTTAAATTTATTTAGTCAAATAAATCATCTTCTTATCACACCACAAGTTTCAATATCTTTCGTTGTTGGTTACAAATCGCGATACATAATATGACCCCGCTGTTTGCTCTGTCCCGTTCGTGATTGACAGTTGAACCGCAGTAGCACTCATAGCATCTATTGCTTGTGTGTTTTGAATATCCTGATCATATAAAGATGTATTTGTTTGTGATGGTATATTGCATTTTACTGTTGTCTGAGTTGCTAGTGTGACTGCACGATAGTACTGAGGCTAAAGTATGGATTTAGATCACCTGTATATTACGATGGTGATGGCATAGAAGTTGAAGTACTTGACCGTGATTGAATATCATTTAATATATCATTGTTCTTAAAGTCATCATCCTATGTGACATTGTAAGATTTCCCATTCCAGCTTCAAATAAAATTTCGTTTATTATTTTTTCAGTTAACACCTGTTGTTGTTTATTTTTAAATTCTCGAAGGTTCAATGCAACCACTTTTCTAATAATATCGTAGCGATTCTCTTGATATGTCTGCTGTTTAAAGTGGTCCTGAATTAATTGCAAAACTTCTTTTGTTAAATCTTCATTATTTTTTCATTTCATTAGCCGTTTATGTGTCGAACATAACGAAGTTGAAACAAAGGTTGAGATGGAAGCCGTAGGACTCCGAGCAGACAGATTTTCAGAAACATCTAACTCTGAATGCGTTGCTTCATTTTCAGACACTGATGTTGCACCCGATGATTCCATCACGTTAATCTGTAACATTTAATTTCTTTCAGTTTCCACGAAGATGCAATGAACGGAAAGCAATTAGTGCGTTATTTAAAGAAAGGTGGAACTTTCCACACTTGTTTGGAGCAATAGATGGCAAACATATTGTTATTAATCAACCTAAAGGATGTAGGTCGGAATATTGCAACTATAAAAACATCACAGCATGATACTACTGTGGCCGCTGTTGAAGCTCAATATCAGTTTTATGTGATTTCGGTACAAACGGGCGAGTTTCAGATAGAGCGTTTTACAAAATACAAAATTTTTCGAAATGCTCCAAAATAATCAGCTGAAAATTCCAAGCGAAAGAGCGGTAAGAAATAGTGTATATTGCCATACGTTTTTGTTTCTGATGACGCGTTTCCGTTGAGATCTGATATGAGTCTAAACCATTCAGACAAGCAGAATTGACTTCAATAGATAAAAAAAAATAGTGTTTCGCTAGCACGTCGGAAAACGTGGATACATGGAAAATGCCTTTGGCATTCTGGCTTCACGTTTTCAAAAACTTTCATACGGACTACATTGAAGTAATATGTACTTACGTACTAGAACAGCTATCTCAAACATAAAATGTGCGCTATTCTGTGTTCGCGCGGTTGTTTTTTTTATCATAGAATAAATATAGGTAGAATGATCCGCAGGTAATAGTAGATTGTTTTGTTAAATAGGTAAATTATATCGAGAATAATATTTAAATTTTGTCATTTATTTTGTATATTATATTTGCTTATTTATAATATTACATAATATTATATCACAATTACATTTTAATGATATTTTTATCTGAATATTTTAATAGGTATCCATGTCAAAACATACTAAATGTATGTTTAACAAAACTTATCAACATAACATTTAAATTACAAATATATTTATTTAAATTAGAATAAGAGTCGTTCATAAATGCTGGGCACGCGAAAGTTAAAAATGGACGAATTTACTCCACCTTTACTTTGATGTGGAAACCTAAAAATAAAATAAAAGAATAATAAGCAGATTTAAATTAGAAAAATTTTGCCTTATTATAGTAACTTATATATGTTTCTAAAAAAATGTGTAAGTTAGTATATTCGTCCTATACTTAAGTACCCACAGAAATGTCGCATCTGAACATATTAATTTCATAATCTATATTCCATGACACGAGATCGCGTCTTAGGAATAATTTGTTTTATTATTAATCTAATAATACTTTATTATTGATTAAGTATCTTATTAACCGATGAAAAGTAATTCCTTGGTTTTTACTGACATTTCTTGAATTATTTGTGCAATATCTAAGTACACACGACGGCATATTTTTATCAAGAGATTTTTTTTAAATCAACACAACACGTGACAACTCTACAAGCGCCTAGCGAGTGACTCATAGATAATACCTATATACCAGAGATAGATGTGCCACTCACATTTCGGTTTTTGAAATAGTGTACCCTGCACGCTAGATGACGCTGTAGACTTTAGTAAAACGCGTCTTGCGGTAGGTATCGCTAGATGGCGTATTTTATGCAATAACTATGCTGATTATTTACGAAATGTACAATTTTATTATCAATGTTTATGTAATTTACCATATAATTATTGGATATTAAAGTAAAGTTACAAAAAAAGCACCGCACCACTGAGCACGTGGTAAATCATCAGATTTCCAATCGATCAATTTCGTTGATGGCGGCGGGGATCGAACCACGGACACACGCCTGCTGTGGAATTTACAGCGAGAACCATCCCATTGAGCTACCTCCGATTTTTTCACTTCGATAAAAATGTCTAATTATTGGATATCGCCAATATTAATCCAAAATCTCCAAAAGGAAATTTTTTAGATAACATTAACACTAATAAAACTTTGCCTATTTCACATAATTTTTTTTTTTATATATCAAAGACGAAGAAAACGACGAAAAAATTTATAAATAATCATAAGACATCTTATTATGATTTTCACAGGAGAGGAATGTAAAGTCGCAAAATATTTCCGTTTTCTGAGTCATTGTATTTTTAATATTCTTTATTTGTGGTTCTTCAATCAATTGAGTCTGAATTATTAAACAATCTTCATCTATGAATGAACACAACACCGATGGATATTCACTGGACCTTTTTAATAGTCTCTTCTCTTTCTAAAATATAATTGAGTAGTTGTATAGTATATAATGTAGTATTTTATACATGTCATTTCTTATATATTTTATACACTAATGAACTAAATACTCAGCAACATAACTTTTAATTAAATTTTAATTAAATTTGAAAGAACTGTGAACGAATTTTATTAAAAATTGCTATGATGAATTGTCAATTCAAACTTTTTGTTGTTGTGGATAAGTAGTAGTAAGTTAAGTAGTAATAAGTTAGGTAAGAACCCCAGTTTTATCTAACGAACGCCATCTTTACTACGCTTAAGAAAACTATCCCACAAGTTTATGTACCCCACTCACTAGAGGGCAGAACTTTCTATGCATATTTTATTCTTGTGAATTTGTATGGAAGTTTCATCCCCCTGGAGTGACTGATTAAAGTGCGGTGTATGCACCGCAGTTGAGTGGAACAGAGTAGCTGAATGCAGTGTCGCCTCTAGTACGTAGTACATAATAGCTCAATGTACGGCTATAAATTTACATCCAAAAAAAATTATCCGTCGTTATGGCATGTTGTGCATTGCATGATTATCTAATTTAAAAAAAAATTCAAATTCTTGTACTAATCGAGATTGTTTTGATCGAGAGCAAATTGATAACGGAACCATAATGTCAGAATGTACAACAGACGTCATTTCTACTATCCTTTCAACTGCGGAGACTAACCGTCATACTCCATTGACTGCGGAGCTGTTTAATAAAATTGACGGCGCATTGGGCGCAATCCGTTTAAACGCAAATTTCTTGATTTTGGTATATCAAATACTATAATATGTATACATTTCTGAATTCTCTATGAAATTTCCTATAAACGAGTACATAAATTAAATGAAGTCCCAAAGCAATAAGTGTAAGTAAATATTGAATAAAGACAAAATTGTCATATTTCTCGATGAAACAAAGTTTTATAATACTTCGATTTTATTTTCATTTAATTTTAAATCTATTGTTTACAATATTTTATGCGCAAAATCATAGGCTATAATACAATTTTTTATCATAAAACGCATAAATAGTAAGCTTACAAGAACCAACAATCAACTTACACCGATGAAGAATGTAGTTCGGACCAGATGCGGCATTAACAATTAAACTGCCGTCGGTCACGTTTTAAATGCAATACTCCGTACAAAGTGCCTGACACGGCAGTCAAAGGTTTAATGCATTAGTCTATAAAATTAACAGTAGCTTTTTTTATATCATTAAAAATATATACTTAAATTCATGAAGAAACATTTGGTTTTATTTCCAGGACTAGTTGAACCTCCCTTTTTCCTTACATGATTCAGTCATCTTTAAATAGATCTTGCAAAGTTTTACAAATCTCATAAAGTTATGAAATAAGTATTCTTAGTGCCGATATCAAAATTTTTGCCGTAAGTGCCATAATTATTGAAAAATTAATTACTTTATTTGAGCAAACAATTTTCAACAGCACTTGTAGAGAAATAAAGATTCATTCATTCCTTTAAAAGCCATAAAACCACTCAAGGGTCACTCCCATGGATGTAGAGTCCAAAATAATGTTTTTTGTAAACAATACTCAATGCGCCATAATAGTGTCGATTGACAAAGGCAAAGCCCTACAGAGGCGCCGCGGGGTGCGCGGCGATTATATTACATTTCCGATAACCAACATAATTTTAGCAACATTATTTCTCAAAAAAGTAATATTTCCTTTGACACAAATAATATCTACTAAATAATAACATTTAAAATCTCTTTCTGAAATAAAAAAAATATTATGACAACGCATCTGCATTTTCATTTGTAATCGAGGATAGATGTAGACGGGCCGCAGCAACTACTTACAATCAGGTGGACTGTGTGCTCGTTTGTCACCCTATTCTATAGAAAACATACGAAATAAAAAGGTGTATTCATTTCAACGATGAGAACCGTGATGGCTCAGAGGAGCCCCGGTAGCTCAGATGGTTAGCTCTCGCGTTAAATTTCACAGTATGCTAGCAAACCGGATTCGATCCCCGCTGGCTTCAATGAAATCGTTAATTGCAATTTTAAGTGCTGATCTACCACGTGCTCGGCTGTGAAGGAAAATATCGTGAGAAAGTCTGACTGCCTGAGAAATAAAAAAAAATATTTCGAAGACATGTGAAGTTTGCCAACACACATAGGGGCAGTGCGGCGGACACTTCTTTGCCCTAAAACCCTCTCAGAAGTGAGGTAAGGCCCAGCATTGGGACGTAAACAGGCTGTAACTTAACTATTTCAACGATGATAGTCTGAAATAATCAGATGAACAAATTATAGCTAGGCAACAATAAAAACTATATAGATGGATGTATATAAGTATAAAATTGAATAAATATATAACATGGGTACTAATTTCTTTAAAAGACTCCTGGTACTTATTCGATTTACTGTATCTACAGTACTAATTATTTACGAATGGTACTGTAGGTATCAGCAATCTTGCTCTAGGTTGAAACATAACGCAACGTTACACGATTTGCAAAACTGAAACCTACGTAAAAAGTAAATCAAAAAGATTTTTTTTTAATTCTTTTGAATTTTGCAAAGTGCATACAGATAAAATGTACATTAAAAAAACGGATATAAGAAACATGTGTCTGAGGTGACCTTAAAAACCACAGCCTGTTTATATTAGAATAAAAAAAATAAAAATTTCAAATATTAAATATTAAAATAAAAATATTAAAAAGCATATGTAAATACTTTCTACTTTTCTGTTTAATAAATTGTTTAAAAAAGTCTTGTGTTAACATACATGGCATATCCAAATGCCACATCTAATTTTTGCATAAATCATCGAATGAGATTTGAATCAACCAAGCTCCGTTTATCTGCTCGAGGGCGCTAGATTCTTTACGATTCTAACAATTCAACCGAATTTGAACGTCATGCAGTATGGCAAACTTTAGTTCCTTTTTCGCCACCCGCAAAACAAAGAACTAGAATTCACTACTGCGGGAGACTCATAGATGGACACTATTGCACCTATTGCGTATTTACATTGAAATTTTGAAAATATTGCACTTTATCCTAATTTTTATGTACTAAAACTGTAAATGATTAACAATTACATATATTTTGACACAAAACTGACTGTCAACACTAAAATTTTATGTACATTTCAAGTCAAATTTCCGCAACCAGCATGTTAGTTCTAAGATAGCGGTTTGCTTCATACAAATTAAATAACAATTTTAGACGTACTTAATGAGATAAAACAGAAAATGAGATTACAAATAAGGAAGTTGCTTACCCAGGCATTGTTTTAACACAATTCACCACACAATTAAAACAAATTAGTACAAAATAATTGCTAACAACTTTGTTGTTAGCGCGCGTCAGTCACACTAATGGCTGACTCAAGGCACGGACGACTTTATCGGATGGTATATATAAAAAATCCTACCAAAGTGTATAAGCTGTGGGGTTTATATGGTAACCTTTTTATCCTGTACACATCGACATATGGTAGAATGAGTTAGACATAGTGAGTAATGCTTTAAATCGACATTAAAAGAGCGGGCGAAAAATGTCCAGTACTTGGACACCCGCAGTCAACGGAGATATTTTCGTGTCCAAGGGTTAGACGTCCGCAGTTGAGAGGTGGAACTTTTAGAAGGAAGAAATACGAGAAACATACATAGGTCGGACACCGAAAATAATTTTAGCAGAATTTATGAACTACTTTAACAATGAAGGACAAGTCCCTTAGCAAAATAATTTTACCTGATTAAATAAAACTATAAAATAATGCTATAACTAATTTTCACTTATTTAGCTCATCTTCTTGTCGGCGACAAGACCCCATCCGCGCTCCTGCGTGCAAGTACTGGTCGGGAAAACTAGTTACGAACCAATAACGAACTGTGTTTTGTAGATATTTTATAGAGACTAATTAGAATCTTAGTAGATTAGGTTTTTATTGTCGTCTAATTGGCATAGTAAGGAAAATTAGGTATGTGTATTAATTCGTATTAGGATCTAATAAGTTTGTTTTTGATAATTTAATAAATTTGATTTTAAGGGAACTCTTAAGCAAAATTTTGTATTGTAAATAATTACGTCACTTGAAAATGTTATTTTTGTTTATGGAGATATCGCTTAAAAATTATTATCCAATGAAAGGTCTTAATGTAAAAACACTAATACAAAAAGAATCAAGTAGGTAGGACATCCAGTTTAAGAGATATAGTAGGGCAAAACGTGTAGAGAAAATTTGTCACCTAAGCAATTTTATAAGTTTTTGCTCTAGAGATTTTTATTTCGTAAGATTTATAGCTTTTATTATCCTATAGAGTAAGATTTTAGAAATCTAACGATGTATATATTGTAAGGATTCCATGGAAATAATAATAAATAAAGGCTCCAAGGGTTTCGGATCGAAGTAAAAATAACATGCGAAAAAGGGTCAAAATCACGTGGATGTCTGTAAGGTAACGTTAGCCGGTATAATAGGCGAGCCGATTTCTGGCTCAAGCGCAACTGCGAAGGACAGTAACCCGCCTGCAACCGAGGAGGGCGCCGGGGCACGACGGAATTACCAACGCTGCACTCCGACAGCTGCCCAACAGAGTCCTTGTAAAGATTGGTTGAATGGCAATTTGCGGACATCCCACTTCCCGGAGAATTGGAAGAAAGGCAAAATCATCGTCTTGCCGAAAATCGGGGAGGACAGGCGTAGAGCTGCCAATTACAGGCCGATCACGCTATCGTGCTACCGCACATAGCTAAACTGTTCGAAAGATTGCTGCTAAGACGCCTCCGCCCGTGCATCCAACTTCGGGCGGAGCAGCACGGATCCAGGAGGTATCACTCAACAGCAACACAGCTCACCAGAGTGCTGCACCTTCTTGCGGTCGAGCTCAACCGCGGACGCACATCGTTGGGCGTCTTTCTCGATTTTGAGAAGGCGTTCGACAGGATGTGGCACTCTGGATTACTCTACAAGCTAGAAGACCAGCCCAGTATCCCTCCTGCTATGTTGCGGCTAGTGGCGTCGTTCCTCGCAGACATGAGGTTCTACGTCTGTGTAGAGGACGCCGAGTCCGCAATAAAACCCATAAGAGCTAGTGTACCACAGGGCAGCTCTCTGTCTCCAGTCCTGTATGCGGCTTACACCCTGGCAGGCCATCTACGCGAATGGGAGGACGACGTAGAGCTGGCGCTGTTTGCGGACGATAACGCCTATTTCACCTCGTCCAGAAGAGCTCACATTGCCACTGCCAGAATGCAGCGTCTGCTGGACCTGTTGCCACCATGGCTGTACGAGTGGAGGATAGCTGTCAACGTTGGTAAGACGACCGCTCTGCTCACTCGTCGTTTCAGAAGATTTCCACCACCACTAAGCCTCAGAGGCCAGGAGATCGCGTACAAGAAGGGCGTGACCTACCTTGGGTGTCGGATCGACAGGATGCACCCGTCGACTTCGTCGTCCGCAAAGCCAGATGTGCGCAGGCGATGCTCCGTCCAGTCCTGGCATCCAAGCTGCCGATCAAATCTAAGACGACAATATACAAGACCTTTATCAGATTCTTTATGCTGCTGAGCCCTGGTCGCTCTCCTGAGCGATCGACAGAAGCGGCGACTGCAGGCCCAGTAGAATTTGTCATTACGGACCATTGTCGGTGCGGATCGCTACATCCGGAACGACTTTATAATGGCCAACCTAAAGATAAAGAGCCTCAAAAAATTTGTGGTCCGGCTGGCGCGCGGCATTTTTGACCGCGCTGACAACGGCCCACACGAACACCTTTACGGCTTTGCGCCGTTACATACATGGTCCCCGGACGGGCGACCCTATACCGGGCCCAAGAGAACTCCTCTCTATATAGATTAGAGAGTTGAGTAAACCTCTCAATGCCGCAGACAGGCCAACTCTGACTAAATATTTTGTTAAACACAAAATACTTGACAACCTCTCGTTCTTATAATTTACCCAACTGCGGCCAAAGCCGCTATAAAAATGAACACCGCCTTATATAAGGCGCCCAGGACCGGCACATTGCAGTGTGCCGTGAAGAATGCCCGGTTAAAGGCGTGTACCTCGAGGCTCGAGACCTGCTGGACAGAGAGCCCACGCAGAAGACGAGACGAGCCAGCGGCTCAAGCGCAGTCGCAGCATAAGCACAGCCGTCGAAGAGGCAACAACAGGAAGAAAAAGGGAAGCCGAAACCAGAGGAAGAAAAAACCCAGGAAGTTTGTTTTATTTCGCCTCCTCCCGGCTGCCCGTCTCTCTCCCGAGGTCCCAGTAGGTCGCACTGCACTCACATTCGCATTCAGGGGTGCGTGGGACGTGCGTCACCAGCAAGGAGCGTACGTCACCCAAGTGGAGTTTGTCCCAGGACGACTGTGCGGGCACTGGACGGGTCCCTGCCGTCCGAAACAATTCTCTATCATACAAATTGGACCGACTAGGCCTTGTTTGCCTTGTGTGTTAGATTAAAATATACTTTAATCGCCTAAGAAACACAATAATGAGTAATAACATAACTTCGGCTCATAAATGTCTTCGACGCCTGATCGTGATTTCGAGGCCATGACTTTTTTGTGCTCCTTGTTTTACGTACAGCGTAGGTTATTAACTTGCTTGATGACGGCCTCTTTATTACTTTGAGAATCTATTAGTCTAGTTTAATAAATTAATCTAGTTTTAAAACGAGCTTCTCATAAGCTGAATCTTTTTTTCTCGATTATGGCATTCCTTGCTTTTGGTTTTCTACAACGAAGACTCCGATTGGTATAGTTGTATAAACTCTTCCAGTCATTTGCGTTGAGCTACGGTTGACGAGTTTTCATAAAGGTGGATAGCAAGAAAAAAAGGTGTGTTTACTTCACGCTCGCTGCGACAAAACTGACGAAACTTCTCAGTTTTCGGCTACACACTCAGTTTTAACTGTACAGTCCTATCTGTACTGATTTATCTATTGATATTTTGATTAGATCTAAGTAGAACTGTGTTCCCTCTAAGCAAGTGGATTGGCAACCTGAATTCACTTCAAGATTTCAAAATATTTTCATCCAAATAGATATATAGCTTTCTTGATGGTTTTATTTTCTCCTGAGCAAGTGCTAAATCAGCATGTAAAATTGGTATTACAAATGGAATCCAACTCGCTTATGTCAATGACGTTTATACATCATTGGCTTATGTACCCTGTACCGCTAAATATAGGTTTTAAACGTTTGCGACACGTATAATTACAATGTAAATAACCATCACTCAATTAACAAACAATTAACTTTTTTACTTTTTATTTTCTTCATAGACATGTTATAAAGTAATAAAAATAAATAAAGAAACAGAAAGGAGTATATCGATGTCGATGGTTGCTAACATTGGGAACGAGACCACAATAGATTAAAGACGTCATATCTTGTGAAATAACGTCACACGTAGTACTACTACAATATGGACTAATTTCTTATTGTAAATTAGAAGATACGAGTGCATTGACTCTTATATTTGGCATAGTATAAAGATACCAAAGATGATCACTTGTTATTAAAGCTCTACGCATACAATACGCGTAACATCTTTCAATGCGATCCTCATTTTGTTTTATTTGACATTTAAATTAGAAAAAGCGAGACCAGAAGATCGACTCAATCTAATATATAAAATTCTCGTGTCACAGTTTTCATTGCCATACCCTCCAAAACGGCTTGACCGATTTTGATGAAATTTTTTGTGCTTATCCGGTATCTATGAGAATCGGCCAACATCTATTTTTCATCCCCATAAATGTTAGGGGTAGTCCACCCCTAAATTTTTTATTTTATTTTTTAGACAAAATTTTTAATTTCTATTTTTTTATGATACAACATACAAAAATAAATACAATCCTCAATTTTCACCCTTCTATGATCAACCTTTATTTTTAATAGCCATTTTAGTAATTTAATCATTTTTCCTCTCCGGTCGAAAACTGATCAATCGTCATTTAATTAGTTATCCCCGCCAGATGTCTACAGGTGTCACTTCTGACCCAGTAAACAGCACGGAGTAGGGATGTGAACGAAGCCGGTCTCCTTTCTTTCTCCCGCCCTACACAGTTGTCGGCCGTCATTATTGTTTATGCATCAAGTGTAGTAGTAACGTTGACAATTATTATTTTCCTATCTCAGTGTAACTCTCATATTAACTTTTAATCATTCCTATTTTATCAATAATAATTAAATTATCAATTTTGAGTGTATTTTGCACGATTAGTTAATCAAGTGATTTTATAACCTTAAAAGTACTCAACACGTGACACGAGCTTCCAATAACAACGGATTTTGTGTTGTAAGTATACTTTTTTTATTTATATCGAAAATGTTGTTGATCTTATAAAAATGTAATTTTAATTTAATTTTATTAAAAAAATGTAATTGAACAATTAAGATTTTCATAGTTTCCAAAAAATCAATCATTATGAATCTTTATTTTGAAATGTCAATGGAAATATTGGTTGTATGAAAAAATTATAAGAGACAATGTTTTCATAAAATTTAATTTTTTACTTTTGTTTGAAATTTTTTTCCATAAAACTTATATTTTTGTTATAATTTCATAAATTAAAACTAATCATTTCAAAACTGGGGCAAAAATCCTGGCCCTAATTATACTTTTAACATTTTTCATCATTAAATAATTTCATTAATTCTATTTATGTATGTTTTGTACAGTGAGCAATGCCAAGAAAACGCAAAGGGGCTGATTTGAGCCGCAGTACAAGTAAAGCTCGAAACTTGCGAAATAGCAGATCCGAAAGAACAGAAGAACAAATCCAGCAACAAAATACTGATGCACGTGTCAGAATGGCGCAATTGCATCAAGAAGAGCCAGAAGATACACGAGCTGAACGCAATGAAGTCAGAAGATTAGAACAACGACAATCACGGCGTTTCACAGTCAGTAGACGAAGAACAAATGACCAACAACGACAACAGGTACATCGAGCATTTATATCTGATTCATTCCTGCGTCTAGCATTCCAGTATGAGCCCGATATTGAATATTATGCTCATTCAAAAGTGGTAATTGGTGCTATGGACAAGGAATGTCCGCATTGTCATGCTCTGAAATTCAAAAATGAGCCAGCTGGGATGTGTTGCGCGTCAGGAAAAGTGCAACTACCTGAAATTGAAACACTACCTGAACCATTGAACGGCTTACTTATCGGCACGGATCCAGATTCTAACGTGTTCCTGAAGTCAATTCGAAGATTCAATTCATGCTTTCAAATGACATCGTTCGGAGCAACAGAAATAGTTCGAAATACTAATGCAAATGGTCAACAATTCAATTCTACATTCAAAATCAGAGGCCAAGTTTATCATAAAATGGGCTCACTGCTGCCAATGCCAAACGAACCACATAAATTCTTACAAATCTACTTTATGGGCGGCGAGGATTCCGGAAGCGCACTTGCCAATCGCGTGAATGCACGTTGTGATTATAATAACCTTGATTCACTTTATGCCAGGCGCATCGTCAGCGAGCTAGATGCTCTTTTGAACGAGCACAACGAGTTGTTGAAAATATTCAAATCACATATGCACCAATTACAAAGCGATAATCACGCTATCGTCATTAATCCTGATAAAACACCAGATGGAGAACATATTCGTAGATTCAATGCACCCGTTGTTGATGATGTTGCTGGAATCATGGTTGGCGATTGTACAGCTACACGAGAAATTGTGATTCGTAGAAGAAATAATAATCTTCAGTTCATTGCTGACACACATCGTTCATATGACGCTCTCCAATATTCACTAATATTCTGGAAGGGACAAGACGGATATTGCATAAACATAAAACAACGAGATCCCGTATCCGGTACTTCATTGATTATTAATTTGATCATTAATCATTTAACAAAACAATTAAATTATTGAACGTAATAAATTTAAATTAATTTTTATGAACAAATATTACAGGAGCTGAAACAAACAAGAACGTTAGCTCAAAGGATTATTATGCGTACCGATTAATGATTAGACGTGGCCTGGACAACGTCATTTTACGATGTCGTGAGCTTTGTCAACAATTCATGGTCGACATGTACGCGAAGATTGAGAGCGAACGACTACGATACTTACGATATAATCAACAAAAGCTGCGCGCGGAAGAGTACATTCATTTGCGAGACGCTATCAACAACAACGCCGACGTCGCCGAAATTGGTAACCATGTCATTTTACCATCATCGTACGTAGGCAGTCCACGTCATATGCAAGAATATATACGGGATGCTCTGACTTTCGTGCGCGAATATGGACGACCATGTTTATTTATCACGTTCACATGTAATCCAAAATGGCCAGAGATTACATCTTTGCTACTGCCTGGCCAAAATGCAATACATCGCCATGACATTACAGCACGTGTGTTCAGACAAAAGTTGAAGTCTTTAATAAGTTTCATTACTAAATCACATGTATTTGGTCCCACACGTTGCTGGATGTATTCGGTTGAGTGGCAAAAGCGAGGATTACCTCATGCACACATTTTTGTTTGGTTCATCGACAAAATCCGTCCTGAAGAAATCGATAGTATCATTTCTGCGGAAATTCCAGATCCATCCACTGACCAACTGCTGTTTGATATTGTTACAACAAACATGATTCATGGTCCATGTACTCTTAATAGTTCATCGCCTTGCATGGCTGATGGAAAATGTACTAAAAATTTCCCTAAAGATTTTACCAATGATACGGTCACAAATGTCGACGGATACCCAATATATCGTCGAAGAAATCCTGAAAATGGCGGACAATTATTTATTAAAAATATCATCAACACAGACATCGATATTGACAATCGTTGGGTGGTGCCATATTCGCCTCTGCTGAGCAAGACATATAATGCTCATATTAATGTTGAGTTCTGCAGTTCTGTGAAGAGCATCAAATATATTTGCAAGTATGTCCATAAAGGCAGTGATATGGCTGTGTTTAGAGTGGAAAATACTAATGTGAATGCTCCTCCAGTGAATAAAAACGATGAAATAACGCTCTACCAAATTGGTCGGTACATCAGCTCCAATGAAGCTGCTTGGCGTATCTTTGGTTTTCCAATTCATGAACGGGATCCAGCAGTTGTTCAGTTAGCCATCCATCTTGAAAACGGTCAGCGTGTATTTTTCACGAACGAGACAGCGATTGATCGTGCAATAAATCCACCTAAAACTACACTCACTGCATTTTTTGAATTGTGTAATCGTGCGGATTTGTGCGATTTTGGTGTCTTTGCACGAACATTACTCTATTCACAAGTACCACGCTATTTCACATGGACTCAAACAAAAACATGGATGCCCCGCAAGCAAGGCTCACCAGTTGCTGCATGTCTCAATTTATTTGAATCAAACGCCTTGGGGCGATTATTTACAGTCAATCCAAGACACACGGAGTGCTTTTATCTTCGACTGTTGTTGGTTAATGTTACTGGCCCATTATCATTTCAAGATATACGTAAAGTGAATGGGCAACAATATCCAACGTATAAAGATGCATGCCTTGCACTCGGCTTGCTGGAAGACGACAACCAGTGGGAATGCATGCTTGCTGAAGCTGCATTGAACTGTACAGCAATACAAATTCGTCTACTATTCGCTATAGTGTTGACTACATGTTTCCCAGCCCGAGCACAGATATTATGGGAAAATCACAAAGATTCAATGACTGATGATATATTGCATCAACATCGTATACGGTGCCCCGATCTAACCATAACATTCAGCGACGAAATGTACAATGAAGCATTGATTGCTATTGAGGATCTTTGCATTGTCATTGCCAACTTACCACTTAGTAATTTCGGTATGAATTCGCCAAATCGAACTGCATCTGATTTAATGAATACTGAAATGAATCGTGAACTGCAGTACAGTACTGTAGAAATGGCAGCGATTGTTGCCCGCAATGTCCCACTAATGAATGAGGAACAAAGAACCATTTATGATCGCATAATGCTCGCAGTTTCAGCTGGACAAGGTGGGTTCTTCTTTTTAGATGCACCGGGCGGAACTGGCAAAACATTCGTTATTTCGCTAATTCTTGCTGAAATACGATCAAATAATGGCATCGCATTGGCTATTGCATCATCGGGCATTGCAGCAACTTTATTGGATGGAGGTAGAACAGCTCATTCAGTATTTAAGCTGCCACTAAATATTCAGAATAACCCTGACGCAGTATGCAACATTAAGAAACAATCGTCCATGGCCACTGTGCTGAAACTGTGTAAAATTATTATTTGGGATGAATGTACTATGGCACACAAACATTCACTTGAGGCGTTGAACAGGACATTGAAAGATATTAAAAACAGTGACAAACTATTTGGCGGAACTCTGTTGGTCCTTTCAGGTGATTTCAGACAAACACTTCCAGTCATTCCACGTTCAACATACGCTGATGAGATCAACGCTTGCTTAAAATCATCTCCATTGTGGCGTAATGTTGAAAAATTACAGCTAAAAATAAATATGCGCGTTCAAATGCTTCAAGATCCATCCGCTGAAACATTTTCAAAACAACTCTTAGATATCGGTGATGGAAAAGTTGCTATAGATGAAACTGGATACGTAAAATTACCGACCGATTTCTGCACAATCGCTGATTCGCAAGATACTCTCATTGAACAAATATTTCCCGATGCACACACACAGTACATAAATCATGAGTGGCTTGCAGAAAGAGCGATTTTAGCGGCGAAAAATGTAGACGTTGACAATTTAAATCTGAAGATACAAATGTTGTTGCCAGGGAACTTGGTATCATATAAATCTATGATTTTGGTATCATATAAAGCGACGACAGCGAAGCAGTAAATTTTCCCACAGAGTTTTTGAACTCACTGGATTTGCCAGGCATGCCACCGCATAATTTACAATTAAAGGTTGGATCTCCAATTATCTTGCTTCGTAATTTGAACCCGCCCCGGCTGTGCAACGGTACGCGATTAGTCATTCAAAAATTAATGAAAAACGTGATAGAAGCCAGGATTTTAAATGGCAAGTTCAGAGGTGAAAATATACTCATACCACGGATTCCTATTATACCTACAGATGTGCCAATTCAATTCAAACGTATTCAGTTTCCGATTAGATTGGCATTTGCAATGACTATCAACAAATCCCAAGGTCAAACGATGTCTGTTTGTGGATTAGATTTGAGAACACCATGTTTTTCACACGGACAATTATACGTGGCATGCTCTCGAGTGGGTAAACCATCCAGTTTGTTTGTGTTAGCTAAAGATGGACTAACAAAAAATATTGTTCACGCTATAGCATTAAGAGATTGATATTGTTTAATAGTGTTACTGTCGTAATTGTTTAATTAATGATATATAATTTTAAGGAATAAATTATAATAACTTAAAAATAATGTTTGCCTTTTGTTATTTTTATATTCCCTCATCGTTCACAGCGCTCCATGCTTATTTCACGCATATACCACATTCTTACATACATACAATATACACATTCTAACATACATACATACTTACAATAAGTAAGCTATTTTTGTCTACACTAGAAATTACTAGGAAATTATTTATATGGCAAAACAACGTTTGCCGGGTCAGCTAGTTTATCTATAATTGTAAGTTCTCTCTATGTACTTGTATAGTATGTAATTACTCTAAGGTTTGGATTTTTATTAAACAGTTAAAACTATTTGGTAGAGTGTGTTCTGTAGTTTAAACATAGATAATACCTATATACCAGAGATAGATGTGCTACTCACATTTCAGTTTTTGAAATAGTGTACCCTGCACGCTAGATGACGCTGTAGACTTTAGTAAAACGCGTCTTGCGGTAGGTATCGCTAGATGGCGTATTTTATGCAATAACTACGCTGATTATTTACGAAATGTACAATTTTATTATCAATGTTTATGTTATTTACTAGATAATTATTGGATATAAAAGTAAGGTTACAAAAAGCACCGCACCACCGAGCACGTGGTAAATCACCAGATTTCCAGTCGATCAATTTCATTGATGGCGGCGGGGATCGAACCACGGATACATTCGTGCTGTGGAATTTACAGCGAGAACTATCCAATTGAGCTACCTCCGATCTTTTTACTTCGACAAAAATGTCTAATTATTGGATATCTCCAATAATAACAAGGAAATTTTGTAGATAACATTAACACTAATAAAACTTTGCCTATTTCACATAAGATTTTTTTTATATATATATCAAAGACGAAGAAAACGACGAAAAAATTTATAAATAATCATAAGACATCTTATTATGATTTTCTCAGGAGAGGAATGTAAAGTCGCAAAATATTTTCGTTTTCTGAGACATTGTATTTTTAATATTCTTTATTTGTGGTTCTTCAATCAATTGAGTTTGAATTATTAAACAATCTTCATCTATGAATGAACACAACACCGATGGATATTCACTGGACCTTTTTAATAGTCTCTTCTCTTTCTAAAATATAATTGAGTAGTTATATAGTCTTCTATACATATAATAAAACAGTAACGAAAAAAAAACTGTACATTGAGTATTTTCGAGAAAAAATAAGTGGCTTTTGTTAGAAAAACGTAACTGATGACATAAAGTGACTTTTTAGAATTTTTGTCTGTTTGTCTGTTTGTCTGTGTGTATGGTACGACTTCACGCCAAAACTACTGAATAGATTGATTTGAAATTCAGCAAAAATATTCTTTGTAAACCAAGGAAGGCTTTAGGCTACATATTTTCACGCCGTATGTTATAGGGGGTAAGCAGTATTGATTTTAAAAGGCTTTTCTCTGTAATTGAATGCACAAAATGATATGTTATTAGTTAAAATAAAAATAAAAATTTAACTCTGGGAACATAATAATCACGCTATTTTTATAAAGGAGCGGGGCAGTAATATTATAAATTGCAAGGGAACAGCTGTTTAACAATATGTCGACCGTCAAAAATATTTACCGCATTAAATGGTGCAAGCTTAAATCCCATAATATTGTTTTTAAAAATCGTAATTTTTGTTTAATTTTTGCACTTTTTATGTGCATTAGGAAATCCGGGAACTTTACATGTCCTATCTGATTGTATGGAGAATTTCACACCAATATTACTAAACAGATTGATTGGTGGTACAAATTACACTATCATGAAGTCAAGTCAAACTTTTGGTTCTAAGTTATCATCCTATAGAAACGGGGGTTACCTTTGTTGTCTGTGTTGGTTGATGTGTTTAAATTTCCTACGAATAATTATTTTTTTCTACTATTACGTACTTATTCGATAACTTTTCATTATTTTGAATATCGTTAGTATCGGATTAAGAAGGAATCTAGCTATGCCTTTTATAAAAATATCAAATCTGTCTCGAAACTCAAGGGTTTTTAAGATGCGCAGGTTAGTTAGTAGTAGCAGTAGTTTCTCTCGAACCCACGCAGAGCTTTAACAACGGCTAGGTGCTAACCGTGAGCGTAATGCACTAAGTTTGTCCGCAGAAACTAGCACGCAGCGCCAATTACGACTAGAATTTAAACGAGTCCGCACTACTGCTTCTCGATCTCAGGAAAGTGTGCAACAACGAGAAATGCTTTTAGCTATCGATCGGGATCATCATTCTTTGTCTCGAGCATCCGAAACGGTTACACAGAGGGATCAGAGGTTGAGTTTTCAGAATATCCGCTCTGAGACTGCTCGATCACTTGAGAGCAGTCAGGAGCGTGAGATACGACTTGCGCGTGACCGAGAACGTGGGCAAAGCCAAGGGTACAGCTATAGTTATTTGAAGATCTGGAACACCTGGATCTGGAACAACTCCAAAACCCAGCGACATTATAACATATATAGGAATGACACCTTAGCAAAAGTTGTTTAATCTGATGGGCATTTCGTGTTGACTTACAAAAATGAAAGATCTGGAACGTCTCGAATCGTCTCGCACATCACGTTGTTTTCCCGTCCCCGGGCTCTTAGAATTCGAAAACAGACGTTTTAGATCTTCGATTTTGACGACCCCGTTGTCGCTGGCGTAAGCAACATCATCCGCGTACAAAGTCGCGGGCAGCAGCTAGTATAATATAATAAAGTATCTTACACATGTCATTTCCTATATATTTTATACACTTATGAACTAAATACTCAGCTACATAACTTTTAATTAAATTTTAATTAAATTTGAAAGAACTGTGAACGAATGTTATAAAAAATTGCTATGATGAATTGTCAATTAAAACTTTTTGTTGTTGTGGATTCTGGATCATTAGGTAAGAACCGCAGTTTTATCCAACGAACACCATCTTTACTACGCTTAAGAAAACTATCCAACAAGTTTATGTACCCCGCTCACTGGAGGGCAGAACTTTCTATGCATATTTTATTTTTCTGAATTTGTATGGAAGTTTCATCCCCCTGAGTTTAAACGTCACTCAATGTCAATATGTCCGCCTGATGAAAAATTCGTATCGAAATTTTCCGTGCAATATCAATCGAATTCCGAAATGATATAAATGAAACAGCGCCTTCTCCTCTACGTAGTATTATTTTCTATACTCACTAGTGTTGTGCTCCTTTTGCTTCTGCGATTAGGAATTTTGGAATGGTATTTATCAGGTGCGTTTGTACAATGAAAAATTCAGTTTATTTCTAAAATAAATTATTTAATCTAGTATGATTAACCTTTCGTTTGTACATAAATAAAATAGCTCAATATGCAATTCAAAATGTTTGCTTTATACAGTATTTTTACAGACAAATAATGTTAAATCGTGTGTAATTTTACATACCAACAGATTAAAGTTATGCCTTTTTTGATTATTTACTATCGAATAAAACTATTTATACGGATTTTATCGCATTCAATTGATTTATTTTTATTTAATCTTGACGTTTCGGGTGCTTTACAGCATGTCATAGTTAACCCAGGTTTCAATATTAATTTTTGGTCCGATCTACGCAGAACAAGCTTACAGTATTGCAGTGGTATGCTTGAGTTTCGATTTAATTTTGTTAATTATAAGATCCCAAGCAAGTGGTAGCATCTATCTATCTTCACTGTTGAAAGTAGGATCTGTTTTATAAATTCGATAGCTTCGCGTATCATCCTTGGTAGGAATCGGTGTTCTTTTGCGAGGATTTGTGGTATATCAAATCTGACGTAATGGTGCTCCTATAAATAGTTTTATTCAATGTGTAGTGTTAGCGTAAATATAAGAATCATTAGATTATTTTGTAAATAAAAAAACTCCTTGAAAATATCTAACATATTTCTGTAATCATTTTATAAATAGACTTATTTTGAATACTTAATATTTATATTTTATTATATCATATTATTTTTTAAATAAAACTTTTGGTAAATCCAAATGTACGAGTACATGAATTTCGGAATTCCTCAGCCGAAAAAATTTATTATAGCTAAACAAAACAAAATCAAACAGCCATTTACATTCCATGACTTCCACACGATAGATGAAGAGATGAAAAAATAGATTAAGTTGCATAATTGATATTTTCAAAAGTTATCGTGTTTACCCGAATGGTGTCAATTTATGAAGTCCGCATGGCGATGCGGACTTGATAAATCGACACCATAAGCCACTAAAAGCTTTTTTTAAATTTAAAATAGCAATTAATCGATTTAAAAAAAAATTGTAATAAATTCAATTATCATTTATCTTTCTAACAATGTGCTTTTCATATCATTTATATGATTGTTAGAGACGATTTTATGTGACAAAACGTTGTATTCTTGATGTTTAGAACGTTTAGAATGTGTACAACATACCTATAGGTATGTTCTACACATTCTTAATTTTTTACCATTTCATTTGTAGACCCGGGTCTAGTCGACTCATTTGTGCTACAACCATAATATAGCTGCATGGGGGCTCTACCATGTACAAACAGCGTGGCTCTACCACTTGTGACGGCAGAGCTGAGAAAGTGTGTGCGATTGTTGTTCACTGCAGGTGGCATAGCAAAGTCCGCATTATAGCTGGCGAGCTTGTAGTGACGAAAGAGATAAGTAGAAGCTGAAGGCGGTTTATGTGTGTGCGCAGGGTCGCGCTACGTGTCGTGGCTGCCCAGCTTCTCGGTGGAGGTGACGCGTGCGCGCGCGCCCCTCGTACCGCCTGACGCCTCGCAGCTCGACGCCATGGCGCGGCAGGTAAACGCTACACCACACACGCTACACACGTGCACACGATGCACACGCTACACACGTGCACACGATGCACACGCTACACGAACTACACGCGCCACCGGCGCCTCGCAACGCGACGCCATGGCGCGGCAGGTAAACGCTACACCACACACGCTACACACGTGCACACGATGCACACGCTACACGAGCTACACGCGCCGCCCGACGCTTCGCAGCTCGACGCCATGGCGCGGCAGGTAAACGCTACACCACACACGCTACACACGTGCACACGATGCACACGCTACACGAACTACACGCGCCGGCGGCGCCTCGCAGCTTGACGTCACGATGTGGCAGGTACACGCTATACATCACACACGCTACACACGTGCACACGATGCACACGCTACATGAGCTACACGCACCGCCCGTCGCCTCGCAGCTCGACGCCGTGGCGCGGGAGGTACACGCTATACACCACACACACTACTCACGTGCACACGATGCACATGCTACACAAACAACACGCGCTGCCCGATACCTTGCAGCTACATCACCACTTACCATCAGGTGGGATTGGTGTTAAGCGCTGACTATTTGTCTGCGTTAATGGTTTCACCTTTTTTGTGTACCTGAACAGTAGTATTCCTTTGTCATACCAAACTGTGGCCATGTTTTTACCGGTCGATGGAGTGACTTTGAAGTTCTTGGGGGGTGGGGGTCTGATCCCTTTTTATGTCATTGCATAGACTAGCATAGATTGTGGTGAACACACGTTTCATCTACTGTAACTATCCTATCGAAGACACTTGGGTCATCACCACCAGCTCTAAAAAATCCCTACAACAGTCAACCCGCGCCTGCTTTAGAACCGCAGTAAGCTTTCGCGGTACTCATCTTGCACTGACTTTTGTGAGGTCGAGATAGTCATGCAATATGGTGTGTGGTACCATACCAATGAATAGGTTAGTCATTTCTGCTAGCACCTTAATTCTTACTCGTACATCTTCTAATACAAGTTATCCAATAATTTTTACATTTTCTTCTGTAGCCGCTGTGATTGGCCCACCCGGGCGGGGGGCACCCTTGGCATTGGCGTTGACTTTAAAGGAGCAGGGTCTTGGTAAACGGTCACCATTTCTTTATGGATGTTTTTTTTAGATTTTCCTTGTTTAGTGAGGAATTTAATCACCAAACGGTGGCCAATTTTTTCCACATTGTCGAGTCAGTAATTCTCGTCGTCTATGACTGAGGGTTACATAAGAAGTAATGAAGTTATCAAGACGAAAAGACAATGGCGAAATAATAGGTGATAGAATTATTAAGCGTCCCTACTTATATCACCATTATAGATTTCAATAAAATAATTTACTATCTATTATCTAATCAAGCTTATGGCCTATCGAAGTCTGGAAAAAAATCATCATACACAATTCAAAACTTAATTGACAAGTTGTTGTAGTTGTTACGATTCGTCATTTAAGACAGGCAAAGGTCTTATACCATACAGCCGAGTTTGACGTATATTTTATTCAGAAAACTCTTCTATATATACTAATGCGTTTTTTAAGGACTCCCTATATGCTAGTAGTAATAACTCTATATAAATATATATGAAAATTATATTGACTAGTTGTTGTAACGATTTGCCAATTAAGGCGTTTTATACCATACAGCCTAATCTGATGTGTATTTTGTTTAAATTGAAATATCTTTAATTCCTGACTTCCTGCAGTAGTATGACCGAAGGAAAAAATGTTCAGAATTTTAAACTCTATATTTTTACATATTTTGCATTTGTAGACGCAAGAAAAAGAGGCTACTAAAATTTGTTTGGGAGTTCGCCATTGTCCTTTCATATTTATACAGTACGGTAGTGTCGTTAGCTAATGTTTTTTTTTAATTACACACATCATATATACTGGATGACCTTTTTTACCGTCTGGAAAAAATAAGATGTAACATGTGAACTGAGTAGAAGAACAATGAACAAAGAAAAAATGAGCAAAAGAAGAAGCCTATGGCACAAAAACAAAAATTTTGAATTAAATAAATAAATAAATTAAAATCTATCGAAATTCAAATATACATATTTACCCTACTTTACGAACGGCAATAAAACAATAAGTTTATCATTTTTGACCTTGTCAATTCGCAGGGTCGAACTCAAGGGCAAAGTGCAAAGTAATAGTTAAAAAACATTTTTAAACGTTTAATTCTAAATTTTTATTTTTATTTTTTGTAAAATATCAGAGCCATGGCGTCTACACCGTTCACATTTTACACCCTATTTTTCCTTTATATATATATATATATATATATATATATATATATATATATATATATATATATATATATATATATATATATATATATATATATATATAATAAGCCTCTAGTTTATGGAATGTGTACTTTACAACAGCAGCACTGTATACTAAACTCGGTACCTACATACTACATAATGCACGCAGAATTTACAATACGCTACACGGTTAACATAAAATGGAGATGTAACGATAGAGTGTTTGCAGGTGCAACAAGTATTCCCACAGTTCACCCTAAGCGCGTTGGCGCGTGATCTGGCCCAGACTCTGTCTCCAGACCTGACCGTGGACAACATCCTGGGCGGCCGGCTGCTCCCACGCCAACACCTGGGTGCGTGTGCTATAGTTACTCCATTATGTCTCCCTTAACGACTTTGGTCAATGCAACAAATACGTCTTAATATTTCAATAATGGCACAAGTGTTTTAAAAGTTGAGCTATCGTCACTTCAATATAATATACGAATCATAAATAATGATGTGTATGCAGTAATATATTTGTTTGTTTAGAAACTGTTATAGAAATGTTAATACATATATATATATATATATATATATATATATATATATATATATATATATATATTACATTGTTTTCACGTCCGGGGTTGACTGGGAGAATTCCAGAAGACATTAAGTTTGCCTTGTATCATTTTTTATTAAGATGTACAATAATCTGTAAATAAATAAATTAATTAATAATTCTAAGAGCATGTTACAACTTGTTTGTCGTTTTTATTTTAAGAACTGTTTAAGCTCTATACTAATGTTGCCAAACGTAAAACTTAAATCTATTTAGTTGCCCTGGGTACTTGGCATTTTGCCACAAATTCATGTGTAATAACTTCTAAATAATGACTAATGTGACTTTTGTAAAAAAAAAGAACTAAATCTTTTAGTTCTTTTTTTAGAATATCATACAGTGTAACAAATAATTTTAGTCTCAAATTATTTGTTACACTTTATGATATTCTACTGGGTTTGGCGACTTACCGATACAATCTCCCTACAACCAAGAATCCAGGGGCCGACTAAAAAGCTCGAAGCAGTCGGCGGAATGCAATAATATGAAAGTTCAGCAGAGTGTGTCGCACAAGGGTCCGTAAGTCGCAAGAACAACACTTTTCTCAATTAGACTGTGCAGAGTTACCGCCAGTCTGTACAGCGCTACGGAACATGCGCATTAATTACACATGGACAAACTTATTATTGTGTACTGGCGGTGTAAGAATATCTACTACCCCGTATCGTCCCGCGGGTGTCGTATCGTCGTAAGACGCGACACAGGGAACCCATCAGGAGATGGACAGCAGCGTCTTTCTAATAACGACTAAACAACCGCGGTCGCCAACCCGCTTACCAAGCGTGGAAACTGTAGCAAATATCCTCCCTATCAAAGGCAATCTGTGGGGGAGGCTTATGTTCAACAGTGGACCGTAGTAGTAAGCTCTAACGGTAACGGACAAGACCAGGCATAAATATTTATAGGCCATACGAATTTGTTGGAATCCCACTGGCAGGCTTCACTGAACTGTCGTCATATAATTGTAGGTTGAAAATCCTGAATACAAATTGTTTTCTTTAACAGATGAGCCTCCGACAGTACCACTACCAGAAACAATCACAAATGTCAGCAGCGATACCGCTTCCACGAACACCACCAGTACTTCAAGCGACAGTCTGGATGCCAGCAGCAGTTCCGCAGAGCTTACCGCAGAGCATGAAGAACTGTAAGTGTGAACATTCTAATTACTTGTGAACTTCATTACCCTGCTGCCCCAGAAAGAGAGTAATGTTTTTCAATGATGTATGTATGTAAGTATGTATATATGTATATATGAATTAAATAATTTTTTCCTAAAATAGAGTTACAAAGCAAACACAAAGAAAAATAACTTATATTAGTTTTTAATTATGTATATATGTATAATTGTTTTTGTACTGGCGGACCCTAAACTAGGCCTGTATCTAGGGTACGAAGAGCACAGTTGTTATCAGTTTTAATTACATAGTCGAAACTAGCCAAATTCTTCAAAATAAATAATTTATTTCTTTATTTAGAGGACTGTGAAGCTGTAATTTTGCATACATAAAGCGATAACATCCCCCCCCCCCTCCCCCCGGTAAACAGTCTAATTTTCATAATTTTTGGAAATGTAGATGTAATAAAAAACTAGATCCGTACGTTCTTACCTTAAAGAAATATCGCGAACGATACAAGCTATTAGCATCTAAATATCTATATTTTGACTTAAAAACTTACTCGAGCGTTTTTAATTTTTTTTTAATTAAACTAAACTGAATTACTAAACAAGAAAAACGTACAGACCTGGATTACAATGTACTAAATGTAATGAGACTAAAATTGTGTCTCATTTCGTAAAGGTTATCGACCGAGACCGAGATCGAGTCTGAGAATGAAACCGATAGCGACTGAAACAATATTTAAAAAGAAAATGTTGCCAATTACCCTCGAGACTTGCAACTCTCTTTATCGCACGATACGGCGACACTGAGCGAGCGGTATGAAACAGATAGTATTTTTGAAGGTATTCCTTCTAGCGTCGCGTATCGGCACTTCACAACCCTCTTAAGTAGACAGCTAATAATAACTTTTTGTCCCTTACATTATTATTTATTACTGGCTGTTCCCCCGCGACTTTGTCCGCGTGGAATTTAATAATTGAATTTCATGGCTTTTAATATTTTGCGCCGAAACCTAACTCTCTTTCTCGGTCCAGCCGCTTCGAAGATTAGCCGAAAAAAACAGACAAAAAATTTAAAAATTGTTTTTTTTCTCTTATAAGTACCTACCGTATGTACTTCAATATGCATTGCATATTAAACAAAATCAGTATAAGATTGTCGAAAATAAAGAACTAGTCTTCTCTCGCCCGCTCGCAGTCGACTAAAGGAGTTACGGAGAATCGACCGTAACTTAGCGCAATGTATTTAAGCTGCAGACTGTCTAGTATTATACATAGAATTGTTTGGATAAGCAGCTCTTTTTTCGTTTGAAGGACTTTTCTTAAGAGGATTGTGAAGCTGTAATTTTTCATACAAAAAGCGATAACGTTTTCTACCGTAAACATAGCCTAATTTTTATAATTTTTGGAAATGTAGATATAATGAAAAACAAGTTCTGTACGATTTTAATTTAAGGAAATATTGCGTACGATATAAATTATTAGCATCTAAATATCTATATTTTTTACTTAAAAACTTCCTCGAGCGTTTTTATTTTTTAATTAAACTAAACTGAATTACTAAAAAAGAAAAACGTACAGACCTTAAGTTAAGGTATACTGAATCCAATTACTGTCAACATTAGCAACTCTCTCTCTATCGCACCACGACGATACGGAGCGAGCGATGTGAAACAGATAGCATTTTTGAAAATACCTACTTGCGCCGCGTATCGGCACTTCACAATCCTCTTGAAACTATAGTTTATACCAGAGCAAAGACTATTAACAAGTCAAGGCATGTTTTTTTTGTCATAGTTGAAATTTTGCAAAATCTGACAAATCCGAAGAATTGCAAAAATTACTTAGCCTCAAGAACTTTCAGATATCTTCCAATCTGAGATCTATCGTATTTATTTTTTATTATAAAATAATTAAAAATGAAATGTCTGTTTGTAATGTCAAAATAACATCTTTCTACTAAATGCATATGAAAGTATATATACTGTATTTGTAACAAAAAACGAATTAAAAAAAATTGTCGGTCTGTTTGTTATGGCTAATCTCTGAAATGGCTGGATTGACTTTGACGGGACTTTCACTGGCAGATAGCTGATGTTATAAGGAGTAACTTAGGCTACTTTTATTTTAGAAAAATACCTGGGGTTTTGCGTAAAAATCAAAACTCTAGAAATCTAGCCGTACTAAATTCCACGTGGACGAAGTAGCGGGGAACAACTGTAGTTCGTACAATAAAACCTGCTTGGTATGGGATTATTTTTAATACGTTTGTGGTACAGCCACCTTGCAGTTGTATTATGGCAGTACGAATGGGTCGCTCGATTGGGGGAGGATCACGTTCTCACAGAACATCAGTGTGAAAAAGCAGCTTAATGTTACCGTGTTTAGTATGGTAAGTGTAGACAACTGGAGATTATTTTAGTGGGAATGAAGCATTTTTTACTTTAGTGCTCGGGGATGTCAACGCAAATACAATCGGATTATTAATACGGGATAAATGGAGATGTTTTTGGGTCACAGCATCCAATTATCATCAGGTGGATAGTGTGCTCGGTTCTCACTCTTATTGTATAAAAAAATCGTTTTCTTGTTTCAAAATAGCGTATATAGTTCTCCACGGGCTATTGTACTCTGTGGTGTGTAGGTGGGAATATGAGAGCGGGGTTTGTGTGCGTGTTGCAGGATGGGGGAGAGTGGTGGGGTGCAGTTCTACAGCAGTGCGGCGGAGCGCGAGGCCGCGCTGCAGCGCCGCAAGCGACACCTGCTGGCCGCCGCGCGCGCGCGCTACCTGCAGCAGCGCCAGCACCAGCTCCACCACCATCACCAGCAGCAGCAGCACCAGCAGCCGCGCAGCTGAGTGTTCCGCGACATTATGCGGCGCCTCACGCTGCACTCACACTGACACACACATAAAAAGATACGCTGCATCAAACATACACGCGGATTTTACCACGTGTTTATTCACTCGGTTTTGTGTGTGTCTGATCGGGTCGAATTCAATAATTGATTTAAATTAACCTTCCGATGAACTAGAGTGAACTAGGGTGACTTAAAATTTAGAATATTGTCCCTTATCAAATAAATTAAATACGCAATAAAAATTAATGTCCATTCACTTGCCACGTGAAAATTCAAGTTATTTTAATTTGGTTTCCTCCTAAATCTACTACATATAATAAATCTGTAGAAAAAATTTGTGTTCACGATTCACGCAAAAACTACTGGACAGATTTCCATGAAATTTGATGTGCTGGCAGTAAATAGTTGCGTATAACATATAAGCAACTTTTTATCCGTTTTCGGGAAAATAAAAAAGAAAGGTTATGTTTTCCTTTTTGAAGTTTATTGTCATAACCGTTGCTGATGCTTCTATTAGACATAAAGATAATTTAACTATACATATAATAATAAATAAGTCGATAGAATGATTTCTTAAATTTAGGCGAGCACTACACATTGAATAAAACTAAATTTACGGATTTTATCGCGTTTAATTAACTACTTGTACTTATTTATAATTGCCGACGTTTCAGGTGCTTTACAGCAACCATGGTCACAGGGGGAGGGGGACTGAGATGTTTGACGTCTCAATATCATAGTTAGCCCGGCTGCCTTCAGTTTTTTAATATTATTTTTTAATTTTTCTTTTTTTTTTTCTTTTAATTCTTTTAATTTTCGGTGCGAAAAACCGAAAAATTAGAAAAAAAAATTAATATTGGTAGCCGGGCTAACTTGGGACATTGGGACGTCAAACATCTCAGTCCCCCCCCCCCCCGTGACCATGGGTGCTGTAAAACACCCGAAACGTCGGGAATTATAAATATGTAAAAGTAGTTAATTAAACGCGATAAAATCCGTAAATTTAGCTTTATTCCAAGTCGGTAGAAAATTGTGTGTGTGAAAATGTCACTCATCATGCCACCAAGCAGAAATGGCAAAATAACGTCTGCCGAGCCAGCTGGTGGAATAATAATCGTAATATTAGTTTTACCCCATAATATAGTGCTTACAATATATCATTGTCGCTGATACAACTTGTGCTGATAGTTTGTAATTACGAATTTGATAGGCGCATTTAACATAGGTTAATAGCATAGAAATTATTTATGTGTTATTTACTGTAAATTATTACAACAGTCTAAAATTGAAACATCTTTGATCCTAAATCTAGAATAGACGTAGGTATCTACTGGCCACAGCATCCGCCTACCATCAGATGGACTTGTGTGAATACCTCGCTGTATAATATCTCGTCGACTGCCGAATAGTTTTGCCGCCTGTATGTAAATGTGTGTTCCTTTTGACCGACCTTATTTTTTATACAGGGTTATTTTTCTAAGAGTAGCCACACTATATAAATTCATGTATATAAATAATGATATACCGTTATTACAGTTTTTGAAAATACGTGTAAAGAAGGCTTCTACTTTTATTTGAAATTATCCCAAGTTGAATGTAATTTATGGGCAAAAACGCGTACGCGCACTCCTCTGCGTGCGATTCAATTCACCACGTTTTTGCCGACAGAGCGACCCTTGCGAATGTGTAAATGATGAATGGCATTCAATTGAAATAAAGACGCCACGCATTCTGAATTAAAAGATAAAAAGGACAGAATGATTAAGATTTCTTATTAATTTTTTTTTCACCATTACCTATACTTATTTTTAACTTTCTATCCAAATTTGGCCCTGTATTGCAAAATAACCTTGTATGAGAAAGAAAGAGAGGGAAAGAGAGAAACTAAGTGAGAAACGTAGAAAGTAATGTTTGCAGATTTAGACCTGTATGTATGTATGTTATTTTAATATGTGAAATGAAAACAAATTGTAAATAAGTTTTCCTTTCCAGTGAAACTTTTGTAACTAACTTGATGCTTCTTTGTTTCTTTAAAATGACTTTTGAAATATTACCGAATGCTAATTAGTATTACTTGTGATAAAAGCACAGGAGAGTATTTGTAATGTTAGCAATAATGTAAGCCTTATAACATGGTAACGAAAGCATAATATATATAAATAAATAATATTAAACATTTTTATGAACACTGACATTTGTGTATTTTGTGTAGATTCTCGAGAATGGCTTTAGTAGTTACTTGATAGCAACAAGCAACTTATTTTTGTATTATAATATCTTTTAAGAGTGTATTTTTCTATGCAGTATAATATAAATTTAAGTGTTGTTCACTGCACACGATTTTTACCTGCAGTAGCGATTCGGGCTGCCGTCCTGCCGACATTCAAAATAAAGAAATTTTTGGAATCTACATCATTTGTCTATAAACTAAATTTTATATACGATAATTACTTTTTATGTTGGCAAGATAGCTGAAGAACTTTTTGAAATAAATTTTAGATCTCATTTTTAATTTTTGTATGCGGCAGCCCTGAATTTAATATATGTGACGTCGGCAGATTGTATGATTCGTCATTCTATTAATGGCGTCGCATCGTCTGATTGCTGGCTTGTGAAATGTCGAAAGCAAATTGTAAAGTGCCTCGTCATTTTGTAATAGTCTTTGTTGTAGTCCAATCGTTAAAGTTGAGAAGATCGTACTCTGCCTGGGTATTTCAAGATACTTCGCTATATTTGGCCGGTAATTTATAACTTTGACTTTTCTTACGGAAACTTGGCCACTCGTGAATTTGCTGATTCTTTGCACTGAAACGTTTTTTTAACAGTAAATTAAGGGTAGATGCATTCAATAAGTGTCTCTAATGGTTTTAGAACATAGAAATTTAATGTTTACTTCACCGAATTTTTTCTTTTCAAGATAACATGTTTTCACTAAAATTAACATCTTTCCATTGTCACTTTAAAAACACTACAAAGTTAAAAATTAAGTCTGTTTCTTTATTGTCTATCAGTTTTAATATCGGGTGTTTCCTCCTCTAGCCCTGATAACCGCTTGCATTCGATCTGGCATGCTTTGAATGATGTTTCTGACATCAACTTGCGGTATGCTGTCCCAAGCGGCCAGCGCTGCATTTCGGAGCTCATTTAGAGTTTGTGGCGGTTTGGAGCTGGACTTTGTCTTTCTTTTGAGCATACCCCATACATGCTCAATTGGATTTAAGTCCGGGCTACGAGCTGGCCACTGTAATTTTTGTATTCCAACCTCTTCCAGATATTCCTCTACACAATGTGCGACGTGCGGGCGTGCATTATCGTGCATGAGGAGGAATTGGTCGTGTCCAATGAATCCCGAATAAGGCATTACGTGCTCCTGAAGAACTTCCTCGATGTATCGAGTAGCTGTAAGCCGATTATCGACGATGACCAACTCTGTACGTGCGTCGGAACTTACACCTCCCCATACCATTATTGAGCCTCCATGGAAACTCACAGTTTGGGTGGTGGTAATGGTTAGAAACCTCTCTCCTCTTTTTCTCCACACTCGTTCTCGACCGTCTGGAGCACGTAAAGCTATTCGACACTCATCTGTGAACAACACTCTAGCCCATTGCTCGTGGGTCCAATTGACATGTTCTCTTGCGAACTGAAGTCGGGCTACTCGGTGCTGTCTGAGAAGTTCTGGACCTCGTGCTGGTCTACGAGCTTTTAAATTCACTTCCTCCATTCGTCTTCTCACCGTACGCTCACTAACATTAACGCCTCTTGCGATTTGGAGCCGCTGGCGTATCTCAACAGCGGTCAGGTAGCGGTTTCTCAAAATCTCCATAACAATAAAACGATCGTCCCGGGCCGATGTGCACCTTACGCCCCCACTGCCTGGCCTGCGGGTGTAGCGGCCTGTCTCCTGGTATCGTTTCAGTGAATACTGCATTGAGGACCGTGGTACGTTAAGCACAATAGCAACTTCACGCTGTTCAATTAATGCTACTGCTTGTGCAACTTGTGCTGGTGTTAATGGCATTTTTATTGGCTTTAAAGCACCTTTAGTCATTTAATTAAGACACAAGATCACAATAATTGAATAACCTTACAGTAAACTTTTCACAACACACAAATTTAAAATGTGAACTTAGTCGCTCAAATGACCCGATTCAACTAAAAATTAAAGAATTCGTCATGGTGCACTTAAACATAATGAATTACCCTCTTGAACTTGAGGGTAAACATTTTTTGACATACTTGCATAACAAACATTCATCAGAAACACTTAAAGCTTTTGCTATCGCGAGATAACCGCTTGGCCAAGTTTCGGTGCCGGTGAGTGTATTATAAATACGAAAGCACCTATTCAATAATATAAGCGATAGTAGGTTAAGCCGCGTACATTTATATATTATATAAAATACTATGTCGGATAAATCGTGGGCCAAATCATAAAATTACTACGTATCATGAAATGGCGAGATACATCATGATCTCTCCATTTTTATGATCTGACGACGACATACCAATTTGCCTTCGACATTTAACAAACCAGCGAGCGTTTACAAAAAGGCAACGCCGTTTGTGTAATGAGAAATCGTACAATCTGCCGACGACATTATATGCGTAAGTCTTTTTAGGGGGACAAACACTGAATACAGCATCAGTAGGAGTGGTTGTTACAAAACGTAACTAGTTACTGAAACTATCTATTCACACAATAGCGGGTAGCGGGTTATTGCAGTGAAACGAAACTATCTATTACAGTAGATGTTTAACTCAGTAACACCATTCACGTTTCACGAATCACGAACGAGTGATCAGTAACAAATACACAACAAATATATAACAAAACAATAACAAAACGTTTATTCGGCTATTTTCGCGACGCATCGGCGACGGCTTCGGCTGCTGAAGTAGAAGCACATGGGTAAAGAAACTGACTCTTTACGCTGTGGTAGAAAAACCATCGGTCATCGAATGTCGAATGAGCGCAGGTGCTTTTGCATTTGACCTATGACTCTATTCCCTTCGTATAGATGCGATATTAGAAATGAGGAAGTAAGTGTGCATGTTTTTAACAAAAATATTTCAAATTCCATAATTTAAGTGGCCTTGGCCCGGTTTAAAATAGTCTTGTGTTTAAGTTTAATGACACGGTTTGTTAATTTGTTTTTACTTTTTAGGCGCGTTTGTTAATATTTTTGTTTTCTTATTGTGCAATAATAATAATATTTTTAGTAAAATTAGAACTAAATACAATTGTATATATTAGTGTTAATAATAATAATTGTACAGTAATTAGTGTAAGTAACAAAGTGTAATAATAATACTAAAACTTGCCAGCCAGTGTACTTTGGGACTATTTTACAAAAGATACTACAACCATGAAGGCCAATATTCTATAAAAACATCAATACATGTATTCATTTGATTTATTACATAAAAATGTAGGTTTGAAATGTTTAAAAATAAGCGTTGTAATAATTATTTGCTATAAAATTAAACTTATATTCAATATTTTATGCTGAATTTGTGGGTGAATTTATCATATACATAATTATTAAATAAATCGTTTGTCGTTAAATCTTTTCAAGTGATATTTTTATCAAACCTTGCGAAATGATTAAACAAATAAATAAATTTAACCATTAACACCATGTTTAATTCTATACGAAACGGTAACAAACAATTTTCTCGTGAAACGGACATCGTTTTATTCGCAACGTTTTTCAATTAAACACGTCGTGAAACACTCTATTGAAGCCGCTATTAAAATAGAGTGTTTCAAAACCCTCTATTAAAATAGAGTGTTTCAAAAGCCGCTATTGATATTCGATAGATAGTTTCGTTTCGTTACTCAAAAAAGCTGCTACTACCCACCGCTAAGCATCAGTACCTGTTTCATTGGGTTCGTCATAATCAATGAGCTATGCGGCTTGTGTTCGCTATTCAACAATCCCTCCCTACAAAGATTGTGTTAGTTAAGTAGGTACATTAAGGAATTTCAGTTCATGTGCACAAGAAAAACATTTATTTCCATTATACAGTTTTACTTTATTAGTTATTATTATTGTTCATTTCGCTTTTTGTAGGCTGCATATATTATTTAAATGTGATACTTACAAATGAAATTGGATTATATGATAATTGAATTTTTTTATACAATGAAAAACAGTAAAAATATGGATGTGATAAGAAGCTTAATTGGAAGTAACAGCGACATAAAAAGTTTATTAAAATACTTTGCATTCAACCAACAACCTTTGCAAGTAATTCCAATATTCTTATAACAATACTGTCATATTACCATTATATATTATATCATATTTTCATTGTTTCTTATTATATCTATTTCCATTGTTCTTTTTGTTATTTTTTTCATTAATTCTGGTCGTTACAAGAAAGTTTCTTACAGATTAATTTTTGTCACACATATTTACAGATGTTTTTAAAAAGCATCATACAGTTTGTGTGCTCTACTTTTGAAAAAAATTGTTTTTATAGCATTACTTTTCAAATGTATAGTTAATCCTAAGTTAATATATTGTATATATACAGCCAAAATCCACAAGTTATAGTACTTATGTTTTAGACAGTTCAAGTATTTACGCCAATATAATTTCATTTCACACATTCTTCTTTTTTGTTACATTTAATTTTAATTTTATTGAATTGATTCAAGACTAGTCAAAATAAAAATTTTAACATTTATCGTGCTTTATTGCTTCACCAGTAGATGATGTCCTGTTGAATTTTTCACCAACTTTCGAAAAATGGGAAGCTATCAACTCTGCACTAGATATTAGAATATAGCGTCAAACTGACTGCCTCGTTGGTCTAGCGCTGTAGCTGTAGCGATGTAATTGCTTGTATGTGTGCTCCCGGCGACGCCGAACCTTGGTACAAAATAAAGTTGACAGCCATTCTATTGTGTATTATAGTATTCTATGCTGATATCTATAGGGTCGTATGGGATTACCACCCTACTCTCATCGGACCAATAGAGAGTGCAGCTCTGCGAGACTGGCCGCCGAGACCGAAATTCATCGTGGGGGACTGAATGTCCTCTTATAGGTCTTCCCCAAAGATCGCCTGCCAAGCGTGGCCATTATGACAGAGAAGGCCTCTGTCATAATGGCCACGCTTGGCAGGCGGGTTGGCTACTGCAGTTTTTATAACTTTGAGTTGTTATTAGGAAGATGCTGCTTCGCATCTCTTGGCTTGTTTACCTCTGTTGCCTCTTACGACTCCCACGGGATGATATGGCGTAGTGTGGATATTCTTACAACGCCCTTTTTACTGAAAACGAGGCGTTCCATCTTAGTCCTCACAGGTGACAACGCATCTGCATTTTGATTCGTAATCGAGTATAGATGTAAATGTCTATGGCCCACAGCAACCACTTACTATCAGGTGGACTGTGTGCTCGTTTGTCACCCTATCCTATAAAAAATACGCCACTACACGGCAACCATTCCAAACTAATTCGATAAAGTTAATTGAAATTGCTTGTCATCAGCAGAACTACTTTAACCAACACTTATAGCTCAAGAGAACAGGATATGGCGGCGCAAGACAATCCAGCACCCCATTCCATCGCGTAGGTAGTGATGGGACTCGAGCGGTGTTTCACTCGAGTAGGTTTTATTTCACTCGCACTCTAGTAATTTTCATGGCCACTCGCATTACGAGTGACTCGAGTCAACTCGAATGACTCGGACAACTCGTGTGGCCTGTATCGATTCGAGTGAGAAATTCAAGTTAAGACAGGTTTAGTCGATGTATCTTGCATTTTAAATTAAGTAAATTGAGTGAATTTTTCTGTATTTAGTAATATGTTTCTTTGAAACTTTTTGCTAATAGTATCTACGTGTTCGAAATGAGTAAGAGTTCCAAGAAAACTATAGTGTGGTCATTTTACGACAAAAAATGTGAAACAAAAAACTGTTATCTGTAGGTTGTGCAATAAAAGTTACAAAGACTTTTGGAATACTACCAACTTGATTTTTTGATCAAAATAATTTGTCAACACACTTATAACCTTTACAAATCGTGGAAAACAAAGGTTTTATTAGTTTTTCACAGACAAGTTACTCGAGTGAAAAAAATTCACTCGAGTTTTGTATTCATTCGAGTAGCACTCGAGTGGTTGGAGTATTAATGGCGAGTGACTCGAGTAAAAAAATTTAAGTCGAGTTCCATCCCTACCCGTAGGTGTATTATAGTTCCAATCTCGATACGCCATGTGGAAACTACGCTCTAAGTTATTCACGAGTATGTCAAATCAGTAGCCCTTAATGAAAACTGCTAAGGTACATGATGGTCATCTTAAGCTTTGCCGCCCTACAAAACCAAAACTAAGAGTAGGACAGAGACAAAAACACAAAGTTGTATACTCTATCTAATATATTAAGAAAAAATAGGAAAATAGTTTTGGCAATGATTAGGAATACATCGAAAAATGAATTTAAAAAGAACTAATTACACTACACAATACTAAAATCGACCAAAATATTTATTATAATGTCTACTGTCAAAATAGCGTCGATAAAGACGCTATTTCGCCCTTTTGACCCTTGATTATTTTATGAACTGATGAAGAGATATCATATAACGCAGCCATCTGTGCAAACAAGGTTGTAGTTTTTAAGTTATAATAAAGTGACCATATTAGCCAGGTATGACCATATTACCCTGACGTGCTATAGTATTATTCTGTAAAACTATGATGTGGTCCTTCATTGCTGGTAGCGTCAGTAGATTTATATAAAATTGCTAAGGAAGCTGTGGAGAAGAACGTGCATGGAGATTCTCTGCATGAAGAATCTTGCAGATGCTGCCTGCAGTGAAGGACTTTGTCTGTGGCAGAAAAGCGGTAAATCTCCCGCAGAGCAAGGTACCTATTCAGAGTGGAGAGTGGCCAACGCTCCGTGTGTTAGTGCAGAGCTGTTCTATACAGGGTTACTTTGCAATAACCGGCCGAATTTGCAGAGAAGATTCAGAATAAGTAATATAGGCAAAACGTGATGAAAAAAAATATAAAAAAAACATTCAAACATTCTGTCCTTTTATCTTTTAAATTCAATATGCGTGGTAATCTTAAACCATTTAATAATGCATTCATTAGGGTCATACATTCGTAAGGGTCGTTCGGTAGGCAAAAACGTTGCTCATAAATCATATATTCAATTTGGGATAACTTCAAATAAAATCAGGTATTTACTTTTTTTTTAATATTTGGCTACTCTTTGAAAAATAACCGCATATATATAACTATATATTCGTTTTGTGGCACCACGAAGCGCTGCCACGGGACCAAATCAACTTTCCACAGGTCTGGCAGTTTTTTTTAAATCAATATTCTCAAAAATACTTCTGAATTTGAGAGGCAATAAAAAATATGATATTTAACTAGCGGCCCGACCGGCTGCGCCTGGGTAGAAACTATTATACTAGTGACATTTAAATTTTTATTTAATTTATAAATATATAAACTTGTTGCCGCTCGCCAAGCGTGGCAACTATGGCAAATATCCCCCATAAGTAACGACGCAAACAAACAGCCCCCGTCCCCGCTATTCCTGGCTACGGTGGCGACCATGGTAACGGCGGGGCAGGGGGTGCTAAGAATCTCCGGTGGAGGTTCGGTTGCCACCTTCGACAACTCGACCTGGCAACATGTAACGCACGCACCCTGAGGACTGACGAGAAGATACTTGAGTTGGAAGACGAGGTAGACAAGTTGCGCTGGCATATTATTGGATTATCCAAGGTCCGAAGAGAGGGGGACGACACGGTAATCCTCGAGTCCGGCAACTTGTTCCATCACCGAGAGGGCTACCATCTGTCCCAAGGAGGTGTCGGATTTATCGTCCACAAGTCTCTCGTCAACAACGTTGTAAATATTGGGTGTGTCGACGAGGGTCGCCAAATTGACTGTAGAGAGGTATATCGAAGTGCTGAAGTGTTTGAACAGTAGGGCTACGATGGCTATCCGAGTACAGAACCAGAGTACGAAACCTATCCAACTGCAGACAGGTGTAAGACAGGGTGACGTTATTTCTTACTGGAAAGGATACGGTATTAACATCAATGGCGAGTACATCACTCACCTTCAATTTGCCGACGATATAGTCCTTATAGCAAAATCGCTGGAGGACTTAAGCACTATGCTCAATGACCTCAATAGTGCCTCCCAACGGATAGGTCTTAAGATGAACATGGACAAAACAAAGATTATGTTTAATGTTCATGTTACACCTATGCCGGTAGTCGTAGGGAGCACTAAGCTCAAAGTTGTTGACGAGTACGTTTACCTGGTTACCAAATAGTTCGACTAGTAAGTCCAACTTCGACCGAGAGGTCAATCGACGGATTCAACTCAGCTGGCCAGCTTTCGGGAAATTACGACACATCTTCTCGTCAGGTATACCTCAAAACCTGAAAACTAATTTGTACAACCAGTGCGTGTTGCCAGTGATGACCTACGGAACCGAGACGTGGTCCTTCACTGCTGGCCGTATGAGAACGCTCAAAGTCGCTCAGCGAGCTATGGAGAGGGCTATGCTCGGGCTTTCCCTGCGTGATAAACTTAGAAATGAGGATATCCGCAGTAGAACCAGAGTGACCGACATAGCCCACGGATTAGTAAGCTGAAGTGGCAATGGACCGGCCATATAGCCCGAAGAACCGACAACCGTTGGGGAAAAAAGTTCTCGAGTGGCAGCCTCGTAACGGTAGGCGAAGTGTAGGGCGATCCCCTTAATAGAGTGACGACCTGGTAAGACATGCAGGAAGTCGATGGATGCAGGTGGCTCGGGACCGTGCTTTGTGGCATACCTTGGGGGAGGCCTATGTTCAGCAGTGGACTTGTGAAGGGCTGTAATAATGATATATATTTGTTGATTTATAAATAATCGTTAATGATCATTCATTTAGATTTCACACAAAATCTTCAAGTTTTTTGGATAAAATATACCTACCTACCTTAGATCACTCCTGGTATTGCTCTCTATCGTTCGTGAAGTTTCATCGCAATCGGTTCAGCCCTTCCGGACAGACGGGCAGACATAAATTTTTTAGTGTTGTTTATGTTTATGTATAATTTTAATAGCATGCAAACAAGCCGCTGAGCTTAATTGAAGCCAGTTATTTCAATGTTACGGACAGGAGAAAGAGGGAAATACAACTGTCAGCTTAGATTGAAACCACCTTTGTTTTGCAAAAGAAAGCCATTAAAACTATGTATTACCTACCTATATGAAGAGCCTCTTCATACTTGCTATACACTTCTAATTGACTGCCTCAATGGTTGTAAGACTACTGATCATGTGATCTCAATTTTAAAACCCGAGTCTGGTTATAATCAGTTAGTAGGGTTTTACTAAAATTCTCAATAGCAGCCCGGAGTTAGGAAGTTGGTGGTGTATCACCTCAATGCCTGAGAGAGCATGTAAAGCTATTAGTCGTGGCTGATCTCTCCAGTTATGTTAGATTGCTTTCCCATGTGACTGATTGCTGTAATCCTCTACTGCACCGATTAGCAATCTCCGTTGAAACAAGCCATCATGACCGAAATTCGGTCTGGAGGACATTATACTTTGAGTCTCTTGAACAAATATCTATAGAAATAAATATATTGACTGGCCTCTCAGTAAATCTAGGAAAATTAAAGGTAAATACTAAGACAAGTTTGTACCACTTAATCAACTCCAGAGTCAGGAAGTCCTTCATTAGGCGAAGTATATTAATTTGCAAGTCTCAAAATATATGTAGGCTCAACTATCAAAATGTTTAATATTTTTAATTAGCAAATACTGTATGTAAGGGTTAATATAATATTACAAGTAAATAATACACTATTGATGGTGGTTTTAAATGTTTTATATTTAATTGTACAACATAAATAAAAATTCAAAAATATTTATCAGATTTTACATTTTTGCTTACATGCAACCTTTTTTTATAGGAGAGGGGGCAAAAGAGCATACAGTTCACCTGAAGTTAAGTGACTACCACCACCCATGAACAAGTGCAACACCAGGGTTAAACAAATATTAAGTCCATTACCATCAAGGGAAAGAACCACTTCTAACTTAACTTTTTTTATCTAATTTAAACTTGAATTTAATGTTTTTTTTTTGTAAATAATAGTTTCAAACTACTGATGGTAGTATGAACCCGGGATAAAAAAAATCAAAATGCAAATGTGTTGTTACCCTTGAGAGCTATATGGAATGTTTCTTTTCCATTAAAGAGTTCTTTACATTTCTTACTATTAGTCTTTTTCTTGCACGCAACAACTTTATAAGTATAGAAACAACTACATAATAAACAGTATGCTGATGCTCAAAAATATTGTTACTGCTTTTTCATATTTTGACAGTAAACTAAATGAGAAACATTTAAAAAAATATATATTTTAGAACGAAAATTTAATACAATGTTAATTTATAACTTGATGTTGGGTTTAAAGTCTGAGGAGCAGCAAGCGATGTTTAGTAAAAAGTGTTTTTCTTTTAATAGTATTAGGGAGCCAAACGAGCACACCATCCACTTGATGGTAAATAGATGCTGTGGCTCATAGACATTAATCCTCAATTGAAAATCAAAATGCAAGTGTCACCCCTGAGGACTAAAATGGAATGCATCGTTTCCAGTAAAAACAATCTCTGGTTCTCTACACTCACCATACAAAACGCACAGCATTAAGCTGCTATTTTACACTGGCATACTGTGAGAGAATGGTTCTACACCAGTCGAGCTAACCCATTCATGCTACAACAAATATCCCATAATAATATAAAAAACTCAATATAGTTTAAAAATATATTAAATTAAACAAATTTTCGAGATATAAACAAACTGTAATTTATAGAATATAATATGTAATGAGTGAAAAAAAAATTAACCTATAAAGTTTATAACAACAAGATGCAATACAAGATGGGCAAATATAAAATCGGCGAAACCACGCTCTGCACTCAAACCCTGAAACTCATTCTTATTTTCCGGATTCACTTGTAGCCGCAAGCAAACTGAAATTAAAATGTAACTTTAAATTTGGTGTATAAATATTATTATATTTTACAACTGACAGATACTAACCACCAAGAACAAATGAGCTGACTGTAGAAATAAATCCACTAAGGAAAGAATTGAAAGGAAAAGTGCCGACAAGACAGCAATAGACAAACTGTATTACGGCGGTCAAAAACACATACAGTAGATATGCATCAATAATCTTCAATTTTTTAGGTGTTTTGGTTACGTATTCTTGGTAGAGTTTAGGAATCACAGACGTAAGAGACGACATTGTAATAAATTTCAAATATATCCTATCCGGTTTCCAGCAGTTCTGATTCGATCACAAGTTTGACTAAATGATAAACGACAAAAAGTTGACGTTGTATAGTGACGTGACGTGTAATAATTTTAATAGTTTTTTTTTTTGGCTATGACCTGGTATGGTAATACTTTAACCAGACAAGAAATAAATTATTATTTATAATATTTTGTTTCAGAAACTTCTACAAAATATGCCGATGCGTCACATTAAGTAGACATGCATCCGATATTTCGCAGGCGGTTTGGCAACCGCAGTTGATGAAGATGCTGCTACCTATCTTATGTTTTATTGCCTTTTGTTGCCTTTTAAGCTACTCGCGAAGTGATATAGAGTCTTAAAACTTTTAAGTATGGTTAAGTAGATTTTCTTACACCGCCGCTACGCATCGTTATCAGAATTCTGCTCCAAAAATTATTTACACAATGGTGCATACCTCATTTCTACCTGGCAAAGCACTTACGATGGGCGTCTTTACAATAGCAACATTTTAGGCAATCGAAAATTAAAAAATGTCTACAACTAAAAAAGTGACCACCCATTCAGCGGCTTGCTACGAACTAAACAATAGGCGACTGTGTGAACACCACCGGCTACGCTACGCCACGGTTCCTCTGAAGTATGTCCAAAAAACCGACAACATCGCCCTTTCAAGTCACGATCCTTGGTAGGAATCGGTGTTCTTTCGCGAGGATGTGATTTGATGATACGTGAGGCTATTGAAATTAAAAAATATCCTAATTTCAATAGAGAAGGAGGCTGGGTACTACCACCTGTTTGGGTCCCTATAATCAATAAAATTAAAACTAAACCCACCACTGCAAGACCTCAAGACATTGCCAGTTAGTCAGTTCATTTTGCATAGATCGGATCATTAACAATTTGATAATATAAGTACTTAAAAATTTGTTACTAATATCATATATACAAACATGTTTGGCTGTATATTACTGAGTTTTGATAAACAATATCATTCAATAGGGTTGTCGAGTTCCTTGTCTATAATACTTATCGATGTTCTTTCCTACCCATATCTGTTAACAAACAAGGTCGCCAACAACAGATGATTATCAAATGTTTATTAATTAACAGGTTTCCAACTAAACCTAGACTAAAATTAAGGCTTAAAAGCATAAATATTGTGAATTGGCGTCTGAAACAAAATGATCATATTTGTTCTGAATATTTCACAGACGACTGTTTTATTAAACATGAGAACTACGCCACTATGAAAAAGGCATTTCGACAATATTTTCTGGTAGTACCAGTAAGTATAAAAGTATTAGATTATTATTTCAAATTTTTTTTTTATTTCTTAGATTTAATTCCCTCCCGAGTCTCAAAATTTAATTTGTGCTTTAACTTCGTATTGGCCCTACTTTAGTTTATTTTTTATTTACAAATTCTGGCCATCGTTTATATTCGCGGTTTTTGGCTGCTTCCTCTTGCGCAACAACGGTAGAGCTTACCGTTGTAGTAGCTACAACGGTAAGCTCTTCTATCCAAGTATGATCCAGCGGCACGTAGACTGCTTGGTGTTGTTGAAGATTACTGTAAAAGTAATTAAGTATTAATAAAAAGTGATGGAAAGCATGAAAATGTATTAAAAATATCTAAAATTGATTAGAATTCAAAAAATTAAACATCAAAAAATAAGACACAGAAAATGATAAAAACATTAATAATATTTTTGCAATAAGTGACTTTATTTACATTAAAGAACCAACTACTGCAGTATAAAAACCCGTTTGTTACCTAGAATTTATTGAATAAATAAAAGAAATTTTATTATGATAAGTGTAAATTTGTAGGCTATAAATATAATTCACTACTTCGGGACTTATTAAAGCTAGAATAAGATTGAAAACCAACACTCCCTGAAGAGGCTGTTGCACCAGGGGACCATCGCTGCACTGTTCACACTCCGAATTCACGATTCACTTGCACAAAGTCACTTATTGTTGTTGTTGTAGTTGTTTTTTTTTTTTCTCCAAATTTCGACGGTGAACTGAAGCTGATACTATAGTAAAATTATTTTGTCCGTGCAGTTGGGTTCATAAATCTTAGCTTGGCCTCAACCCGGCTAGGGCGGTAAGCATGTTTCGCGGGCGCAACGCCATTATCGATAACAACAAAGGAATCATGGAAGGCAGGTACACGGTGGCGGTGCGATATACAAAGGGTGGTGCGAAATTGTTATGTTATGAGTCATTTGTTTTCCATTATAACCCCCGCCTAATACCTGTAAATTAGTGCAATAATAATTTAGCACATATATCGAAGATAAATTTGTTTTTGCGCATTCGCTCTCTGAATTTCTTTCGTAACAAAATGGCTACTCCTTTGTTTTGTACCAAAACGGCAGAACTTATTCAAAAAGATAGTTTGCCTGTTGGCACCAATATACCAGCACAAGCACGTGTTGTTATCAACAATGTTTTAACATTTTTCACTGAAATGAAAATAGATCCCGAAAAGTTACAAAGTGTTAATTTCTGCCGTTCTCGTGAACTATGTGGTGTGAGTGTTAGAGCGGAGTGTATAAAGGGAGAAGCTAGCTCACAGGCTTCACAGACTGGTTTGTAAAGTTGCTGCAGAGTCTTGAAGAACCATCAGTCATCATAATGGACGACGCCTACCCTACCACTCCCAGCAAATAAATCAGGCACCGACATCAGCCAATAAAAAAAGTGAAATTCAGGAGTGGCTCCGCCAACACGGGATTGAGTTTAGTGATAGTGAGCTCAAGCCAAAACTATTACAAAAGGTATTTCAGATTTTATTATTTATAATTTGCATTTGGTTTATTTTAAGTATTTAGTTGAGTATACAAACATTATATTTACAGGTACAACGGAACCAACTAGAAAATATATACAAATTGGATCAATTAGCTTTGGATTCAGGACACAAAGTGATTCGCTTACTACCTTATTTATTATTGCCAATATAACCCAATTGAGCTGGTATAGGCTCAAGCAAAAAATTAAGTTGCCACCAGCAACAGCAATTTTAAAATTGCAGACGTTGAAGTGTTACTGCATGATGCAATTTCAAACGTATCGCAAAGAAACTGGGAAGCTTGTGTGAAGCATGCAGAAAATCTCCTAGAGGAAGACTTGAAGAAATCTTATCTGGCAGAAGATATCGTAATTCATGTGGATGACGATGACTTTGATGATTCTGATGTAAAATTTTAATGTAAATAGTTTTAGATTTAATTTTAGATATAAGTTATTATATTTATATTTATTTTTAATATAACTTGTTACATTCCAAACATTTGTACATATTGTTTTTTTAGTACATAGATACCTAATTAATAATTGTGATTGAAGCCTTGTAATAAAAACAAAAACTTGGTTAACACCATCTAAGACGATAAACTGATACAACTTTTCTTTTCACAAATCTGATTTTTAAAGTAAGTTAACTAAACCTCCTATTTCGATTTTTTACATGTTTTAAATTTTATGATGCATAATGTAAAATAAACCTGCAGCAAAATAATAAACTTACTTTCAATAAGTTTTAAGTTTTTTTCCGAAGATCATGTGGCGCAACTCGCTTCCCTTGGACCTACATAAATCCGCTACGCGCATGAGAATTAAGCCACACTCTTATATCACGCCACCATCAGAGAACAATGGGGCGACGTCGATAAGATAAGGCCCCGCGCCTTCGTCAGAGCGCGATACTGTCCGACGTTCATTCCGCCTGCAACCGGCATAGCAACAGGACGCGCGCGCTACTTATCTCCATTAACTTACATTGTACTCGTAGTTAATTTCACTTTGTAAATTTATTAGTAGTAAAAGTTGTTTGTTACATCGAAATAACATTACTTCATTCGAGTCAGTTAATTCGTATCCCTATCCTTCATTAGTATTCGTTAGTTAGTAATCTACTCGTAAGAAAACTTGGTGTGGGCATTGTCGTTAGGTGGTTGAGAGTAACATCGAACCACTTTACGGAGTACACATATAGACCACACCCCACATTAATTGATGACCTGCCGACAACCCGAAGAAACGGTAAATTGAACTACGCATCGTACGACGGCAACGATTTCAGCTTCAAAACAACGTGGTGATAACAAAGGAAAGGGCGTGGTCCAAACAAAACAGGGTGAGCGTATCATTATTTTTTTTTTTTGATATTGTGCAATGATCGACGAACCGGGTGTAGTCAACGTTACCGATCAGAAAGATTTGACTCCCGTAGAAATTTTGAGAGTTGGTGATAGAGTACCCCAATTCCTGGTCGATGAGCCTGCTTTACGATTCGCACAAATTGAAGGCCAGTTCTTATTGTCCAGAATTACGAATGACAAGACAAAATTCTACTACGTAGCCGCACAACTAGAACCTCCATACGCTAGGGAAGTTAAGGATATTATTACTTACCCATCGATAAGTACCTAAAATTGAAATCGGAACTTATACGTTGTCTTTCAGTATCGCAGGAGGAGCGCCTCCAGCAACTGCTCAACCACGAAGAGCTTGGAGATTGGAAACCGTCGCAGTTCTTACGCCACCTGCAGAATCTAGCCGGTGCATCTGCAGCATCACACATTATAAAAGCATTATGGTTGAGTCGTTTACCCATTAATGTACTAACTGTGATTGCTTCTCAGATTATCGTTGAAGAAACTAGCTGAACTCGCAGACAGGGTGTACGAGATCGCGCCGATGAACCCTCAAGTTGCCAGAACCTCTACTAGGACGCCGGATAACCATGACATTATGGCCAGGCAGATAAGTGACCAAACGAGGCAAGTAGCACTTCTCACTAACCAACTTAACAGGCAACAACGTTCCCGCTCACACTCAAGATCGCGATCCAACTCAAGGAAATTCGGACCCAAAAAGCTTCCACCGGATCGCCCGCACTGATTCTACCATTACACTTATTGGCACAAAGCAAACAAGTGTAAGCAGCCTTGCACATATAAGGCGGAAAACTTACAGGTTGGTCGCAAATAACGACCAACGACTACCCTGCTTCTTCAACAGGCCGTTTATTAATCACAGAACGGACATCAAAAATGCAGTTCCTCGTGGACCCTGGTTCAAACTTGTGTGTTTTTCCCCGGTCAGCAATCAAGACGCCCTGTTCTAAATCCAGGTATGAGCTCATAGCTGCTAACAACACAGTCATGCACACCTACGGGCCGATAACGCTACGACTCAATCTAGGATTGAGACGGAATTTCACAATAGCCGATGTGACACGACCGATCATCGGAGTTGACTTCCTCAGCCCCTATAATTTACTCGTCGAATGTAGGAATCAACGATTAGTCGACAATGTCACCACTCTCTCGGTCAACGCCGGAGCTCGCATATCAACGGAGGACATCGCTTCGGTGAAGTCAGTCAACGGAGAAACCGAATTTCACCAGATACTGCGTGAATTTCCAGAGATAACTCGCCCTCCAGGTATGCACTTACCATGCAAACATAATACTCTGCACCACATCAGGACGACTCCAGGACCTCCAGTAGCCAGTAAGCCTCCACTTCGAAGCAGAAGTTCTCAGACTTGCTCGCCAGCGGCATGTCCAGACCATCGGAAAGCACTTGGTCTTCTCCTCTGCACATGGCAAGAAAAAAAGATGATGGTTGGAGACCATGTGGAGACCACAGATCACTGAACTATAGAACTATACCTGATCGATATCCCATCCGTCATATCCACGACTTCTCACATTAACTTACAAACTGTTCTGTCTACCATTGACTTAGTCAAGGCGTACAATGAGATTGCTGTCAATCCAGATGACATCATGAAAATGGTGATCACTACTCCATTTGTATTGTACGAATTCCCGTTCATGAATTAGGCTTAAGAAACGCAGCACAAACTTTCCAGAGATTCATTGACGAGGTGTTGCAAGGACTCAATTTCTGCTGCGGATACATAGATGACATCTTATTATTTCTAGCACAAGAATCTGCGGTAACTCTTCGAACGCCTAAAGCAGTACGGCGTAGTGGTAAACACTGCCAAGTGTAGACTTGGCCAACCAGAAGTCACGTTCCTGGGATACCACATGTCAGCTGCAGGTGCTAAACCACTTGAGTCCAAAGTAGAAACTATCAGGCAATACCCCGTTCCAAAAACCGTCAAAGAACTAAGACGTTTCTTAGGCATGCTAAACTTTTACCGTCGCTTTATTCCCAACGCAGACCAACTTCAAGCACCGCTGAATGACGTTTTCAGTGGCTCAAAAATCAAAGGGTCTCATCCGATAGACATGACTCCGCAATTACTTCGAGCATTCGAAGACTGTAATCACTATCTCAAGCAACTCTTCTTGCTCATCCCGACCCAGCTGCAGAACTAGCAATAGTGACAGACGCATCTGAAACTGCCATAGGCGCTGTCCTTCAACAACGAAAAGGTAAGGATTGGCAACCACTTACTTTCTACTCTCACAAGCTCAGCAACGCACAGAGGAAGTACAGTCCCTACGACAGAGAGCTATTGGCTGTTTACGAAGCCATCAAGTACTTCCGTCACATGGTCGAGGCCAGAATATTTACAATATTCACCGACCATAAGCCTCTCACCTTCGCTTTCTCAAAAAGCAAAGACAAATGCACACCTAGACAGTTCAGACACCTCGACTACATTGCTCAGTAAGGAAAACTTAGTAGCTGACGCACTTTCTAGAGTCGAGGAGATCACTACAGCTGTGGACTACGATGATCTTCCACGAGCACAGGACAAAGATCCAGAACTGCAAAATCTACTTCGTCATGGCTCTGCCCTGCAACTGAAAAGTATCAACACTTTAAATGGTAACTTACCTCTCTACTGCGACACTTCTGTGTAACCTCAATGACCTTACATTACTCCTTAGTACAGAAAACAAGTTTTTGATAGACTACACAGCTTATACCATCCAGAAAGATCAGCTACTGTGCGATTGGTCTCACAAAGATACGTATGGCCAGGGATACGTAAAGATTGTAGAGAGTGGTCCTGACAATGCTTGTCATGCCAAAAGAGCAAAATCACCCGTCATACTATATCCCCACCTTCATCTTACCTCACTCCTTCGTCGAGATTTCCCCACATCCACCTCGACATCGTAGGGCCCCTAACTCTATCTTCTGGTTACAGATGTTGCTTTACCGTCATCGACCGATTCACTCGATGGCCTGAGGCATACCCCATGGTGGACATCTCGGCGGAGACCTGCGCAGCTGCTCTGGTGTCCGGCTGGATAGTCCGATTTGGCGGTCCTGCGCTGGTGACTACAGACCGCGGACGCCAGTTCGAGAGTCATCTCTTCAAAGCTCTCACCAAGTTGGTTAGTGCGCGTCACCTGCACACAACCGTCTATCACCCAGCTGCAAACGGCATCATCGAGCGACTTCATCGTCAACTCAAGGCGGCAATCATGTGCCACACATCATCGCAGTGGACGGAAGCCCTGCCACTGGTTCTCTTGGGCATAGGCAACTCGTGGAAAGAGGATTTACAAGCTACGCCTGCTGAATTGGTTAGCTTACCAGGCCGATAGCTATCTCCAATAGACGAATATACCACGACAGACGTCACAGAGTACGTAACAAGTCTACGATCCTGCATGGCGAAACTCACTCCCAAGCAAACATCATGGCACACCAGCACTACAACGCCATTCTATATACAACGTGACCTACACACATCATCTCATGTTTTTCTACGCCGAGATCATGTCAGAAGCCCACTCGAACCACCCTACGATGGACCCTTCAAAGTACTAGAGAGGCAAGCCAAGTACTTCACCATAGACATAAGGGGAAAGAAAAATAACGTCTCTGTTGACAGACCTAAACCAGTGTACATGGCCAAAGAAACCAAAGAACCGGAACCCAAAGAACCGGAACCCAAAGTCCCTACGGAACCTGTCAATGTCATCAACAAAGAGAAAATCACGCGTAGTGAAGGAAGAGTAAGATTTACAGACTACTATCGACTGTAGTTACGATCTGGCCAGGGGGAATACGAGGCGTAACTCGCTTCCCTTGGACCTACATAAATCCGCTACGCGCATGAGGATTAAGTCACACTCTTATATCACGCCACTACCAGAGAACAATGGGGCGACGTCGATAAGATAAGGCCCCGCGCCTTCGTCAGAGCGCGATACTGCCCGACGTTCATTCCGCCTGCAACGGGCATAGCAACAGGACGCGCGCGCTACTTATCTCAATTAACTTACGTTGTCATCATCATCATCATCATTACAGACCTTCACAAGTCCACTGCTGAACATAGGCCTCCCCAAAGTAACGCCACAAAGCACGGTCCTGAGCCACCTGCATCCATCGACTTCCTGCATGTCTTACCAGGTTGTCACTCCATCTAGTGGGGGGGCGCCCTACACTACGCCTACCGGTACGAGGCTGCCACTCGAGAACCTTTCTTCCCCATCGGTTATCGGTTCTTCGAGCTATATGGCCGGCCCATTGCCACTTCAGCTTACTAATCCGTTGGGCTATGTCGGTCACTCTGGTTTTACTGAGGATATCCTCATTTCTGAGTCTATCAGGCTGAGAAACTCCAAGCATAGCCCTCTCCATAGCTTGCTGAGCGACCTTGAGCGTCCTCATACAGCCAGTAGTGAAGGACCACGTCTCAGATCCGTAAGTCATCACTGGCAACACGCACTGGTTATACACTTTAGTTTTCAGAGATTGAGGTATACCTGACGAGAACATGTGTCTTAATTTCCCGAACGCTGCCCAGCCGAGTTGAATCCGTCGATTGACCTCTCGATCGAAGTTGGACTTACCTAGTCGGACTATTTGTCCCAGGTAAACGTACTCGTCAACAACTTCGAGCATAGTGCTCTCAACAACTACCGGCATAGGTGTGACATGGACATTAAACATGATCTTTGTTTTGGCCGTGTTCATCTTAAGACCTATCCGTTGGGAGAAACCATTGAGGTCATTGAGCATAGTGCTAAGGTCCTCTAGCGATTCTGCCATAAGGACTATATCGTCGGCAAATCGAAGGTGAATGATGTACTCGCCATTGATGTTAATACCGTATCCTTTCCAGTCCAGTAGCTTGAAAACGCTTACACCTCTCTACAGTTGGATAGGTTTCGAACTCTGATTCTGTACTCGGATAGCCATCGTAGCCCTTCTGTACAAACACTTCAGCACTTCGATATACCGACAGTCAACTTGGCACCGCTGAAGGGACTGTAGCACCGCCCAAATTTCGACGGAATCAAAAGCTTTCTCATATTCCACATATGCCAGGCAAAGTGGCAGATTGTACTCTTCGGTCTTCTGTACAATCTGCCGCAGGGTATGTATGTGGTCTATGGTACTGAAGTCTTTTCGGAAACCGGCTTGTTCGGGAGGCTGGAATTCGTCGAATTTGCGTGCGAGACGATTCGTAATGACTCTCGAAAATAGCATGTAGACGCGACTCAGAAGGGAAATCGGTCTGTAGTTCTTCAAGAGAGCGTTGTCGCCTTTCTTAAAGAACAAGACCACCGCGCTCCTGCTCCACGCCTCCGGAGTAGTGCCACCATGGCGGACGGAATTGAAGAGCTTCTGAAGGACTTCAAGTACCGGTGTTCCACCCGCTTTCAGAAGCTCGGCTGTAATTCCATCCTCGCCAGGGGCCTTGCCGTTTTTAAGGTGGTGGAGAGCCATTCTAATCTCGCTCAGACTGTCGTCCGGGATATCATCGGAATAGTGTCGGTTAAGACTTGCTCTTGGATCGTTACTCACACTTGCGTGCGGCTCCAACGATGATGTATACAGCTGCCCATAGAACCTCTCAATCTCACTCAGAATCTCAGGTGTCCCGAAAACGATGTTGCCACACTCAGTCTTCAGCTTTGACAGTTGGCTCTTTCTGGCAGACATATCTCTGGCAAAGACTTTGGAGCCCTGGTTCCGCTCGGTCGCTTCTTTAATACGAGCTGTATTAAAGTTGCGTAAGTCTCGCCGCATGCATTTGGAGATCTGTCTGTTCAGTTGCCCTTTTAAATGCTGTATATGCTATCCGCCTTTTTAAACTCTCTTTGTGCTTGTGGACAATAAACGTTTCGTGTATTATATGTGGTGACTTTTATTTACATACATCACTACACTGGTGACCCGCGTTTGAACATAAAAACAGTTTAAAAAAGTGTACTTTGGACTTAAATAGTGTGACCATGTCAAAATCAACATCACAAGATGGCGGAGTTAGTGGCGTGGCTTCAACCGACACTTTTCGTGTCGGCGTTCGCATACCTCCTTTTTGGGCTGAGGAACCAGCCGTTTGGTTCGCACAAGTGGAAGGTCACTTTTCGTTGTCCGGTATATCTGATGACAAAACCAAATTTTATTATGTCATATCTCAACTGGATCACTGTTACGCAGCTGAAGTAAAGGATATAATTGTATCACCTCCAACTACAGGAAAGTATGAACACCTTAAAAGCGAACTTATTAAAAGGTTATCGATGTCAAGAGAGAGGGAAGTTAAGCAGTTGCTAACACACGAGGAACTAGGTGATCGTCGCCCATCCCAGTTCTTAAGACACTTGCGTCACCTAGCAGGGTTTGAGGTACCGGACGAGTTTCTAAAAACTCTCTGGACGAGTCGCCTCCCCACACACGTACAGACCGCAATAGCATCACAACCGCGAGCGGATTTAAATAGCTTAGCGGATTTAGCAGATGCCGTGATCGATATTGTCTCCTCTACGCCACAAATCGCAGCCACAGCTGTAGCAACGGGATCGCAGATTGACGAAATGGCTAGACAAATTGCACAACTTACCAGGCAAGTAGAAGCACTAACTTTAAATAAAAATAGATCACGCTCGCGTTCTAAAAGTAGAAGCAGTGGCCGACAGCACAGCCAAACCCGATCGAATTCCAACTACAGGCGTTTTCCTAAATGTTGGTATCATTGGAAGTACGGAGACTCTGCAAACCATTGCGTCAAGCCATGTGACCATGTGTCGGAAAACTTAAAGGGCAGTCGTTAATGGCGACATACGGCAGCCCTTCACAGCCAAGTCGCCTCTTTGTTACAGACCGTAGAAGTAAAATGCAATTTTTAGTCGACACTGGGAGCGACCTTTGCGTTTTTCCTAAAACGGCACTCAAACGAAGGCAACCAAAGACGGACTACCAACTTTTTGCAGCCAACGGTACTAGCATAGCTACTTACGGTTATGCACATCTAGAGCTGGACTTGGGATTGCGTCGCGAATTCTCCTGGCGCTTCGTCGTGGCTGACGTTACGAAACCCATCATCGGGGTAGATTTTTTATCGCATTTTAACTTAATAGTCGACGTTCGACATCAACGGCTGATTGATAATACAACAACATTAATCACCACCGCAACAACAGCATCTTCGCCTGCCATTATTTCTTCAGTGAAGACTATGACAGGTGACACTAAATACCATGACATACTTAGAGATTATCCAGAGATAACGCGACCATCTGGTACTCAGCAAGTTCCCGCACATACTACCGTTCATCACATCAGAACTACACCGGGTCCACCCGTCTTTTGTAACCCAAGACGGTTAGCATCCGATAAGTTAAAAAAAGCAAGCAGGAATTTGCAGCCATGATAAAGTGCGGTACAGCAAGACCATCTGACAGCCCGTGGTCATCTCCACTCCACCTAGCTCCAAAGAAGGATAACGGATGGCGACCATGCGGAGACTACCGTATGCTCAATGCACGCACAATACCAGACAGATACCCGATACGTCATATCCATGATTTTGCACATAATCTCTCTGGTTCCCGTATCTTCTCCACCATAGATCTGGTAAAAGCTTACAACTAAATAAGGGTTGCTGAAGAAGATATATGTGAAACGGCAATGTCAACACCCTTTGGACTATATGAGTTCCCCTTCATGACGTACGCACTCCGAAACTCTGGCCAGACGTTCCAAAGGTTTGTCGATGAAATGACGCGAGACCTGGAATTTTTTATGCTTACCTGGACGACTTCCTAGTGTTCTCGCCATACGAAGAAACTCATAAGAACCACCTGTACCAAATATTTGATAGACTCAAGAAATACGGTATGGTAATAAACATGAACAAATGCGTATTTGGGGCAACACAAGTAACCTTTCTGGGCTACACTGTCTCAACGCATGGTGTGAAGCCACTGGACTCTAAGGTCGAAGCTATCCAGAGCTTTCCCATAGCGAAAAACTTTAAAGAGCTTAGACGCTTCCTAGGGATAATTAATTTCTACCGGCGGTTCATCCCAGGTGCTGCAACCTTACATGCACTCCTGACCGGAACAGTCAAAGGATCGTATCCAATCGTCCTTTCCGATGACAACCTTGAGGCTTTTAACAAGTGCAAACAAAGCCTCTGCCAAGCAGCACTACTAGCACATCCAGACCTGCAAGCACGTTTAGCACTAGTCACAGACGCCTCAGACTCGGCTATTGGAGCGGTGTTGCAACAAAGAAAGGATGGCAATTGGCAACCTCTCGCATTTTTTTCGAGTAAGCTAAGCTCTGCACAAAAGAAGTATTCCCCATACGATCGAGAACTACTGGCGATATACGAGTCAATAAAATATTTTCGTTACATGTTAGAAGCGAGACACTTTACACAAACCACTATGCTTTGCTTTCCACACAAGAAAAGAGAATTGTACTCCCAGGCAATTTAGACACCTGGATTACATTTCACAATTTACGACGGACATACAGCATATAGCAGGAAAAGACAACGTAGTAGCCGATATTTTTTCACGAGTCGAAGACATAACTCAAGGAGTCACCATAACTTTGCTTGCCAAATCACAAGAGTGCGACCCAGAGTTGAAAGAACTGCTCAGAGGAGAAACCTCTTTGGTACTAAAAAAAATATCAATACCTGGAACAGATAACTACCTGTATTGCGACGTCAGTACAGAGAAAGTACGACCATACGTACCCAGAGACTTAAGACACCGCGTTTATGAAAGCCTGCATGCCCTTAGCCACCCTGGCGCTAATGCATCATCTCGGTTAGTGTCACAACGTTACGTTTGGCCGAGCGTTCGCAAAGACTGTCGAGATTGGACAAAGACATGTTATGCTTGTCAGCGTGCGAAAATAACAAGGCACGTCTCTTCACCAATAGGCACATTCGTCATCCCACAGCCAGATTTATGCACGTCCATATAGACTTAGTTGGACCACTACCACTATCTCATGGAAAAAGGTACTGCCTCACCGCAATTGACAGATTTACTCGATGGCCTGAAGCAATACCTATTGAGGACATAACAGCTGAAACGGTCGCGAAAGCCTTCTTATCTGGATGGATTGCACGATTCGGATGTCCCATCGAAGTTGTGACCGATAGAGGAAGACAATTCGAATCAGCACTATTTAAATATCTGGCAGAAATATCTGGCTTCCAACACAAGCGCACACCAGCCTACATGTAATGGCATGATAGAGAGATTTCACCGACAGTTGAAAGCAGCCATTATATGCCACGGAAATGAAAGCTGGACTGAGTCACTCCCGCTAGTCTTGTTGGGTATACGATGCGCCCACAAAGAAGACCTCGAGGCAACATCCGCCGAATTATTATACGGCGAAACGCTCAGACTACCCGGAGAAATAATCAGTGCAAATACGAACATAACTACCGATGTATCTGACTTCACAGCGCGTCTTAGAGAATTTGCAACAAAATTACAACCTCAGCCAGCCTCACGACACTGTGATGAAAGAATATTCATTTTTAAAGACCTCCTTACAGCGACACACGTATTCCTTAGAGAGGATGTCTGTCGTAAAGCCTTGCAACCAGCTTACAGAGGCCCGTATAAAGTCTTAGAGAGAGGTAATAAGACATACACTGTTTTAATAAAGGGCAAGCAGGTAACCGTTACCATAGATAGGTTAAAGCCGGCTTATCTACTCAAAGACATGACAGTTACAAGGCAAACAGCGCCTACATTGTTATTAACGCGGAAATGCGAAAATTCACCCCCGGACAAAACACCACCAGATGAAGTAATGCAACGTACAAAATCAGGAAGGGCAGTAAGATTCCCTGATTATTATCGCCCGTAACACGGTCTCTGGAGGGGGGTGATGTGGAGGCATACCGAACCTGGTATCTTCAACGCGCCGCAACGAGAGAGCACTACTCACTGAACCTATGGCGCGACCATATCTAGGTCAAGCGGCCACGCCTGGTTCAGTTTGCGCGCGAGCGGGTTACGCCCCGGCCCGTCAGTCCGTAGCTGCATCCGACGCAGAACGCACGCCACTCTTGCGCAGATCCGGCCTAACGCTTTCGCTCGCTTAAATTGTAGTCTCATTGTGTATTTCAAGTTCTGTTTATATATTTTGTTCTGTGCTAACTCTTCTTTCTTTTGCTGTCACTGTATATGCTATCCGCCTTTTTAAACTCTCTTTGTGCTTGTGGACAATAAATGTTTTGTGTATTATATGTGGTGACTTTTACATACATCACTACACCTGTATGCAGTCAAATCTGTTGACGATTGCAGCCTCATCTCCCGTCTAACAGCCATGAGATTAAGAGTGTGATCGGAGAGTTTTTGTGTTCTTCTGCGGCGGGTCTTGCAGAACTTAGCTCCGACCGCATGAACAGTTTCCACGAGCTTGTCATTCATATCGTCCACTGCATTGCAATCTTCTAGGCACTGACAGCGATTACGTAATTCGAGCTGAAAGGTTTCGGGATTCTGGATTAGAGCACGAGGGGGACGGAGCGTTGACTTCATTAGACGAAACCTCTCCAACTTAACGTTTAGGTTCAGTGTGCCTCTAACCATTCGGTGATCGCTGCCAGTTTTCACCCTTGCGATCACTGAGACATCACTGAACAGTTGGCGTCTGGTCGTCATAATGAAGTCAATCTCATTTTTTGTCGAACCGTCGGGGCTCGACCAAGTCCACTTCCTGTGGGGCCGCTTCTGGAAGAAAGAGTTCATCATAAAGAGTCCCTCTTTCTCTATAAAGTCGGCCAGCTGCTGGCCCCTTCGGTTCCGTTGCCCTACTCCAAATTTCCCTACCTTCAGCTCACCGCTTTCTCTTGTGCCTAGTTTTGTGTTTAAGTCTCCCATCAACACCGTGTGGTGGGTTTTGGAGGAATGCATGACTCTGGAAATATCCTCATACATTTCCTCCACCTCCTCATCGGGATGTGCCGAGGTTGGTGCGTAAACCTGTATGACCTTCAGCGAATACCGCTTGGTGATTCTGAGTATCAGCTACGCGACCCTCATCGACACACTCCCAATCTTTACAATGTTGTTGACGAGAGACTTGTGGATGATAAATCCGACAACTCCTTGGGGCAGATGGTCGCCCTCCCGGTGATAGAACAAGTTACTGGACTCGAGGATTGCCGTGTCCTCCCCCTCTCTTCGGACCTCGAATAATCCAATAATATGCCAGCGCAACTTGTCTACCTCTTCTTCCAGCTCCAGTATCTTCTCGTCAGTTCTCAGGGTGCGTGCGTTATACGTTGCCAGATCGAGTCGTCGTAGGTGGCAACCGAACCTCCACCGGAGATTCTTAGCACCCCCTGCCCCGCCGTTACCATGGTCACCACCGTAGCCAGGAATAGCGGGGCCGCCGGGGACTGGGGGCCGTCTGTTTGCGTCGTTATTCATGGGGGGATATTTGCCATAGTTGCCACGCTTGGCGAGCGGGTTGTTAACCGCAGTTTTTTATTATATCACAGTTGTTATCAGGAAGATGCTGCTGCCCATCTCCTGCCTGTCTCCCTCTGTCGCCTCTTACGACACCCACGGGAAGATATGGGGTAGTGGATATTCTCAACCGCCACTACACTTACATTGTACTCGTAGTTAATTTCAGCTTGTAAATTTATTGGTAGTAAAAGTTGTTTGTTACATCGAAATAACATTACTTCAATTGAGTCAGTTAATTCTTATTCCTATCCTTCATTAGTATTCATTAGTTAGTAATATACTCATAAGAAAACTTATTGTGGGCATTGTGGTTAGGTGGTTGCGAGTAATATCGAAGCACTTTACGGAGTACACATATCGACCACACCCCGCAATCATTTTTAAATACTTTAAAAAAAAGAATTTCAAATAACACCTTGGTATTATTTATCTATGTATTACTTATAATCAAATCAAAACTTTTGCGGACTATGGTGATTTCTTCATCGATAAAAATATCGAAATAGTCCACGCCTTACGTAGCTAATGCATGTAGATAGTGCCATCAGTGTATCGACACGTGTAAAATTTGATGTTATGCGTAAACGCAATGAACACAAACACAAATACTGTAGTTTGCGTTTATAGTCACGCGATTTAATTTTGCATTTGTAGTTATAGGTACACAGTTGTGTGTTTATCTTGCGTCCCCCTGATGTTGATAGAATTTTTGTTTAGGAATTAACGCGCATGGCCTCTCCAGCTCTCCAGTTGGTTGAATACTCAAAGAGCTCATTAGGCATGTCGATTCTCTCTTAAAAAAATCGATCACTGAATCGATTCAATACGAACATACTAGAATCGATTGTCGGTTAAATAGAGGATTAAAAGATCGATTTTCGATTAATCGCGACATTTTCAAACCATAATTTTAATTCAAATTTCGAAGTGAAAATTTCATAATTTCATATATCTTAAAGTTTATTTATAATTAGAGATGATTTTTTTTCCAGATTTCTGTAGGCCATAAGCTTGATTTGATAAAATATAAGTAACTGCTTAATAATTCCATCAATATTTTTTCGCCACTATCCTTTGATTTACTCTCAAAGTAGTATGTATTTTAGACGCCAGATGCCGTGATTTAATGAAATCATGGATTAGTTAATTAACATGGACGTTTAAAATATGGCGGTCTGAATTTGGCTATTTCTTTAAGAAAGGACTGATGATGATAGCTAGCTTGTCTTTGTTCACAGCGTGGATTAAGTTAGACCCACATTCCACAGGTAAGATTAGAATAATAGAATTAGAATTTTAGAAATAAAAACGAATTGACAACTTTTCGATATCTTTGGATGCGTTTATAAATATTTATTTTATTCAAATATATATTGCGTTCAAATTTTCAACCAAGTACGACCGTTTGTTTTTGTGTCCGCCAACACCAAAAAATTTTAAAACTGCCGTATCTTACCCCAGCCAGTTTGAGAACTTTATCGCTAGTTCTTGAATCAGATGAATCAGTCCGATTCAAGAGGTTTTTGGATCTATTCATCGAATCGATGCGGTGTTCCCAATCGATCTTATAAATCGATTATTTTACTCCAGATTATCGATTTTATGATTGATCGATTTTAAATCGACATGCCTACAGCTCACGTCTATGTCAGTAATCAGTATGACCCATAGATAAATAAATATGTAGCAAGCTAGTATGACCTTCCGTATATATTACTATACTCTTTGAGTATGACTCAAAATGAACATTCAGGGAGGGTATACAGTACTCTGCACAGAGTACATTATATATACCTGGAAGTACTCTGTGAAATGAACTGTCTGTCAAAAATCAAAATGAAATTTGTATGGTTTTAAAAAAATCACTTTATTTGATAATTTTTATTATATTGAATATTTTACGTAGAGTTTTATTTATAAGTTATATAATTTATTCGGTTAAAATGTCGGATATTATTGAAAATGAAGAGATAGATAAAGACATAGTTGAACAAAATGTAATAGAGGAACAATTTTCAAAAAAATACGACTTATTGACTGAAACTGCAGTGGCCCATAAGAAAACTTATATAAATAAACTAAGTGGCACGAAGTGAGTCTTTATGGATTACGACTACAAAATTGTATTAAAATAAAATAAATATTAACTTTATCCTCTTAAACAATATTGTATCCATATGATGCCCTAATGTAATATTAATGCGTGCCTTTTTACATGTAAATAATTTTTCTATCATAAGCTACTATGAATGAGGCGATATGTTAGTAAATATGCCTCATTCATAGTAGAAAGAAGAAAAAAATTGTGTCAAATATACTATCACTATTCACTACTGCTACAAAGGAAATTCTATAATTATATTCTATTAGTCATTTTGTTTAAGCTATGTGAGACAAATTGATATCACCTTAGCAAGTTATTGAAACTGATATTTATCAATGTGTTTTAGTGCTATCCAGCATTGTTATTCACAAAATTGAGACCTTGGATTATTAATAAAGAGAGTACATACAATATTGTTATGGTTATCTCGGCAAACAACAAATGTTTATTAAATCTTCGTCTTAATGTGTTCATTAAATCTTCGTGTTAATGTATGCACATCATAAGTTCCAGAGTTTACTAAGACCGCCAAAGGACTGAAGACTGAAGGTCTTAGTGGACATTTCCTTGCCATTAATAAAATTAATTGAGAATATAGGCTGTTGTTGCTATTGACAAAAGTGAGACATTGGGTTACCAATTTTTTTATCACATTATGCCTCTCAAAAGTCTACTGCTGAACCAGGCCTCCCACATAGATTGTCTTTTAGAGACCATAGTTACCATGCTTGGCAAGCAGGTTGACAGCTGCTTTTTTTTCCATAGTTATCAGGAAGATGCTGCTGCTCATCTCCTGGTTCACCTCTGTTGCCTCATATAACAGCCATGGGCTGATATGTGGTAGTGAATATTATTTGACTGTCACTACATACAAGCAGTGGCGGCGTAAGGCGTGGGCGACGTGGGCAACCGCCTACGGCCTCGCGATCCAGGGGGCCTCGCACCCTGGAGGTTTATGCATTACTTAAAACCGTAAATGCGCTGAAAAAATTTCATTGTCATGAATCGATATTATTGACCTAACTAAATATGTTTTTATTCAGTCTAGTAACGTTAGTTTGTGTTGCTATTGCGGGGAATCTTCGCTGCGGGGCGACCATTATATATACAGTAATCTATGGGGACTACATAGGCTGAGGAATGAGGATTACCCGTTCTGTTTGTTAGACATAGAATACTGTCTTTATTTAATCGTGGGCGCGTGGCAATCGAGTAAAGAGTGCGGTACAGCAGCCCACATGGTGGCTGTACATATATTTTCATGTTGTACACACACGAGTAGATAAACTGAACAGAGACAAAGCTTCTTAAGAACTTGCAAAATTGTTACCTATTTTGGTAGGGTTGTCACTATAGGTGAAGACAAATTAATGCTCTTGAACGTTTATGTACCTTTTGTGATTGGATTAAAGAATATTGACAAACTTGTTTCGGAAAATGCTTGTCTGGTATTTAACAGTTTATTGAAAAAAACTGTTATGATCTGCCGAAAGACTTTAAAAATAAAAGAGTAGCCAAAAGAAAAAGATGTTGGATTATGACGGCAAGGATTAACCTATATAGTCTACTAAAAGTCTGTATAAAACAGATTTTTTCAACACCATGCTTGTTCAATTATAACAAATTTGGATTTGAGATGGCTATGGCTTTAAATCCACATTGTGAAAATTTTGGTTTCCTTAATGATTTAAACAAGTTAAAAAATATTCCAAACCAATATTAGATTAACATAACTGTCAAGATTTACACACAGCCCTGCGAGTGGGTGAAAGCAGTGATTTTAACCTTACGAATTATATGAAAAATTACATTTAATGATCTCTAATTTACCTAACTTCGTAACAGATGTGAAACAGCCTCTCCAATAAGTTACAAAAAATAATTTAAAAAAATATATCCAAACATTTACATCGTCATTTAACAACACCGATCAGTACAGCCTCCGCTGAAGGAAGCTTCTTAAAATTAGTACTCATTAAAAATTATCTTAGGAATTCATTGTCACAGAAAAGACTTTCAGCATTGAAAGTTTTATCTATCGAGGCAGATACAGCATCCAAGCTGGATTATGAGGCTATAATTAAACAATTCAGCAGGATAAAAAGCAGAATATCTATTTCTTCATTTTTCTTTGAAATTGTTTGGTGTTGGTACTTAATGATTTTGTAAAAATAAAAATTTCATGATGTCAAGTGTTTTGTTTTTCATTTTATATAAACTGTCTTCTTCCACGGGCAGGCCTCGCAAAATGTATCTTGCCCACATAAAATTTAGGTCTTGCGCCGCCACTGCATACAAGACACTTTTTATTAGTGATTCTGTTAAAACAATTATTAATAGAGTAATACATTATTTTACATTATTATTTATGGTTCTTTTGGCGTACAGGAAATGCAAATATTTTAGCTTCTCTATATTAGGTATAGTGTTATAAAGTAGGGTTAAGAATAATGATGAGGTTCTTTAAGTTTCTTCTAATAATTAAGCCTATTTTTTAAAGTATTGACTTGAATGCATGTGTCCCCTGTGAATATTTTAAGTTATAATGCTACTAGAAATCTATGGAATACTATTTAACATAAAAATTAAGAGACTATACAGTAAAAAGTGTACAGTGGACCCCTGGTAATCCGGCCCCTGTCTAATCCGGCACACCCTATAATCTGACATGGTCTATTATTTATTATTGAATATTTTTTCAACAATCTTCGCTTATGCATAATTGAACAAGATATAACTTGAACGCCCCACCACTATTGTGTACGACTCATAGGGTATTGTTTTGGTTCTGATTGAAAAATTTGATTCTGAAAATGGTTGAAAGATCATAATTTTCCTCAAAAAGCATTATTGCTTCTTGATAACGCTCTTAAATTGATGCTTCTTAAATTGATTAGATTCATAATTTTTGATTATTTTAGTATGTACATTTATTTGTACACAATTATTTCCTAATGTAAAGTTATTGCATATTGCATTAAGGACATTAATTTTATAATAGAATGTAAACTCCCTATTGTGTTGTTTAATTTACTAAACTTGACATTTATAATGAAGTATGATTTGTACTTCAGAGTACAAATATTACTTCATTATATTATATGTAGTACATATTTATAACATAAAAAATCGTATCATCAGATCTGTAATTTGTCGGATTAGAAGGTACTCTTTTGTAAAAAATTCGGGACTATAGGGTCGTAGACAGTAATAATCCTACAAATTCGATAGTTGACACTGCCCTGCAAAATGTTTGTGGGATTATTGGAGTCCACTGTATATAATATTATAGTATTGTTTATGTTTTCATATAAACAATAGTGTTTATATATTACTGTTTCAGTATATAATACAATCTAATCATTGTTTAATTTAATTTGACAGACTTGTTCACTATTGTTTAATTTGCAAATTTTGGTAAAGATAAAAATCTAGAAAAAGTCTAAAAATGATCTCTTGAATAATTTTGATAGAAATTGAAGTCAAGGTCCAAATACTTTTATCTGAATTACCCTTTACATTTTTGAAAGTCAAGAAAGCTATGCCAATCATAAATTTGGTCAATTGTATCTATTTTTATTTTAAATGTAAAAAAAAATAAGTGATAAAAATTTAAGAAGGAGGTCAATCTTTTCAGATCTTTGAAATTTGCTCTAAGTCTCCCGGACAACAGTATAGAAGTATATGAATTGAACAATACATCATTAAGCCGTGTCTGCCGTCTAAGTGGGCATGAGAAAACTTTAACAGAAGTTGTGTTAAGTCCCAAAGAAGATAACATTCTTTACTCAGCAGGAGAGGATGGTATAGTTAAGATGTGGGACACTAGAACAAGTGGGATCTGTGTGCAAGACTATAAAGGTATTGTATTCACCAATCAATTATACATATTACCTACATCACCCAAAATAACTGACATGAAAAACTTAAATAACTAAATTGTTTTGTTTTAAATTATGATTTTCTTTTTTGTAGGTTCACAAAGAGCTCAGAACGTATAAAATATAACTGAAATAAGACCTGATTGCAATTAAAGAAAATTGTAATAATTTATAAATAAATATTAATTAAATATACTTATGTAAATTATGTAGTTTGTAAAATAATGACATTTTAAAAATATTTATTGGCTTTTGACATTGTATTATTTTATTATAAGGGAAATAATTGTAGATACAACTGTAATATGGTTTAAAAAGAGACCCAGAGTTTCTTATTGATTATTCCAGTTTTGTATTTGCGAACTAGTGTAGATTCTGGCCATTCATAAATAGAAATTCGGTGAAACTACTAAATGTTGGTCAATGTAATAAATTAAAAAAATAGTTGTTTATAATTTAGGATTTAAATAATCCAATATCCGCCTTCTTCTTTTAGATGAAGAAGAAGAAATGATTCGTCCATATGAATGTATGGACGTTTCGCATAACGGTCGCGTGCTCTGCGCCGGCAGTCAGTTAGTCGAGGATGACGCCTACCTTGTGTTTTGGGATCAACGTGTCACTAAACCACTTGGCGGGTACTGGAATTCACATACAGATGACATCACACAGGTAAAAATTAATAAACTGGATATATTCCTTTATAATTCTTCTCTTTACACTTACGTTTACAGAAGTAGTCTTTAATGTTACCCTAATATTTTTTATATTGATGCAACTAACACATATGTGAGCATTAAAATTGTACTCTTTTTATATACCAGATGGCTGTATAAGCATCCCAATTACGCCAAAAGTCAAACACTCCTACCAAATTAGAGGAGCTGAGCATCCTCAAAGGTGTGAGATAGCACTGATTTCTTTTTGGAATTCTTCCAAAGCCCATTTCCAATAGTGAACTTTATCAAGCTGATGAAGAGGAAAGAATTTTTTAGAAACAATTCAAATTTAAATTTTTCAAGAAACCTTTTTTTTATAGGATTGGGTGACAAACGAGCACACAGTCCACCTGATGGTAAGTGGTTGCTGTGGCCCATAGACATCTACATCTATCCTCGATTTCGAATCAAAATGCAGATGCATTGTCACCAGTGAGGTCCAAGATGGAATGCCTTGTTTCCAGTAAAAAGGGTCTCCGGTTCTCTACGCTCAGCATACAAAACACAGCAGCATTTTCCCGACCCATTCATGCTACAACTATACTACTAATATAACTGCAGCATGGCTCTACCACGTATATAAATTGGGTTACTCGCGTTCACGGCAGCACTTAACCCCATGAACTACCATGGCTCATATCTTTTTTGTTTCTATTTTATAATAACGTTACCTCCACGCTAGGAATGTTTCCTAAGTATATTGTAGAGGCAAGTAACATAAGAACATAAATTTAACAAGAACAAACATCCAGAACTGGGTACAATTATTAGTAGGTATACAAATTTTTGTTCCGTGCAGGAATCGAACCCGCGGCCCTTAGTGTTAAACTCATTGCTAAGCCACTCCGACTTTCTGCCGTCGAATATATCTTTTACAGGGATAAATATTTTAGTTATAAATTGCTTACTATCTATTAAATAAACTTATAAAATTATTAATAAATAAATTAAATATTATCATTTAAAAAAGTATCATTCGTTGCGTTGTGTTGAGTGAACTATTATTTATTTTGTAGAGCGCCTTCATCGTTTCCTATTGTGTGTCAATGTAAATTCAGGAATTTGGTTTTAAAATCGGGACAGTTACAATAGCTATTAATAGTCGCTATTGGTTATACTGTTTTTTGACACAATTCGTAATGTGTTTTATAATTATTATTTAGAACTGATTAAATGAACGAATAAGTTTTCGTCCCAACATCGTTGCAGACTGAACTTTCTAAATAATATAATTGTGAAAATAGTAATCAATCTTCTGAACTCACAAGCCCTTTAAAAACGGTATAATTCTAACGGTTTTAATACTAACGGTATAATTCTAACGGTTTTAATACCCACCTTGATAGCCTAGATAAAATCCTTGCTTCGTACGTATGTTTATTTATTTATTGAAAACAACAGTACCTACAGACGATTGAAGAAATTGACTTGTGGAAGAACTTTTCCATAAGGTTTTTGCAATTTACTAAATGTACTTATCTAAACCGCTGTATGTCAGTTACATACTATACTGATTATTAGTAATAGAATGAAATAATAAATGACCGTTGTATTAATGACATCGATGCATAGCGCAAATCGGCGATAAATAAATAATTGATATCTGTATCTTGCCATGCCAACACATTACGCGCAAAACAATCTTTGATGTTGCCTATTTAGTCCGAGTTTGGTGGGAAAATATGCAAAGCAAAAGTATTGTAATGTAGTAGCAGCTTACAAATTAATTCAATTTTGCTGTCAAAATGATCAATCGTAATATGGACTAGGGAGGTTTGGGACATTTCGCGACCCGATCAAGGGTGCATCGGGACGTACCCCTAAAAATCGGGACTTTCCGCACAAATCAGGACACTTGGCAATACTAGTTTACGCTATCGGTGTGAATTAACACGCAAGCGGGCGGTGGCGGGAAAAAGTGATACGTCGTATCGTTGGGAAGACCCGTAGCGTACTGAATCGGACCGTCGGACGGCGTCTGCTCGTGATGATTTATAGTATTTTTAAAATAATCATATAAAATAATTGACTGAATAAAACGACCTAAAATTTTCTGCAAATAATCTGCTCACATCGTTACGACATTTCCCTTGAAAAAAAAACCCTAAAACATGAAGTTTTCGACGCAAATTGCATATGCCCTCTTAAGATGTTCTAAAAATGCAGTTACTTTGTCTGATGGTAAAATTGTGAAAGTATCGTCTATGTACCGCTTGTAGATCCTTACAGTACGTTTGCACTGAGAAACACTTTGAAACAAATCGTATAAAATAAATCACACAACATGTTTTGTTGATGGTGGCGTTCGCACTCACAAAAACTGTGTAAAATTTTCAACAGATATCAAGATTTGTTTGTAGCTGTGTTCGCATTGATTACAACATAGACATTTTACTTGTTTATCTATAGATTTGTCAACGTTAGCGTTCGCACTGTTGTTTTTTTATATTTCGCGATTTGTTTTAAATCGTGTTTTTCTGTTATCCAATTTAGTTGGTAAACATCACAAAACATTATTAACCCTAGCGGAGACGAATGATTACTTAATACAAAATATAAATGTGGTATCATCATCATCAAAATTACAACCCTTCACAAGTCCACTGCCGAACATAGGCCTCCCCCAAGGTATGCCACAAAGCACGGTCCTGAGCCACCTGCATCCATCGACTACGTGCATGTCTTAGCAGGTCGTCACTCCATCTCGTGAAGGGTTGCCCTACACTTCGCCTACCTTTAGTCTGCCACTCGAGAACCTTTTTTCCCCAACGATTTTCGGTTCTTCGAGCTATATGGCCGGCCCATTGCCACTTCAGCTTACTAATCCGTTGAGCTATGTCGGTCACTCTAGTTCTACTGAGGATATCCTCATTTATATGTTTATCACGCAGAGAAACTCCGAACATAGCCCTCTCCATAGCTCGCTGAGCGACTTTGAGCGTCCTCATACGGCCAGCAGTGAAGGACCACATCTCGGTTCCGTAGGTCATCACTGGCAACACGCACTAGTGGTACAGCTTAGTTTTCGGGTTTTGAGGTATAACTGACGAGAAGATGCGTCGTAATTTCCCAAACGCTGCTCAGCCGAGTTGAATCCGTCGATTGACCTCTCGTTCGAAGTTGGAATTACCTAGTCAAGACTATTTGTCCTAGGTAAACGTACTCGTCAACAACTTCCAGCTTAGTGCTCCCAACAACTACCGACATAGGTGTGACACGGACATTAAGCATGATATTTGTTTTGTCCATGTTCATCTTATGACCTATCCATTGAGAGGCACTATTGAGTGAAACTATTAAATGTGGTATATATCTCCACAAATTCCATCTTTATCATTAATCAGATTATCTGCAATTCTCTCGTGAGGTGGAAAAATTTTATCCTTTTTTTGGGGTATTTTTTTAGGTTGCCTGTCCCAGAGCTCGATATAAAAGAACATAATAAAATATAATACAAATTTCTAATTATTTATTCAATTAAAATACATAACTTAAAAAAGAAATGTAGAAAACTGTTTATCAAATAATTTAGTTTGTCACTGCCATCTTCATAATGTGTTTTAAGTGACAAGAAATTTTTCTTCCACATGTTCTACTAATTATATATATATATATATATATATATATATATATATATATATATATATATATATATATATATATATATATATGAGAAAGAAATATGAAACCATGTACCACCTTTCTCTCAAAATTTTACAAAGCTTACCATAGTTTAGGCTTATTCCAATAATCTGTGTTTCCTTGGAGATAAACAGGGTTATTTTGTGATAACCGGTCAAATTTGCAGAGAAGGTTCAAGATAACTAATATAGGCCGTTCAAGACAAATCAATTTTAAAAAATCTCAAACTTTGTATCTTTTTGAGGGTTCCGTAGTCAACTAGGAACCCTTATAGTTTCGCCATGTCTGTCTGTCCGTCCTCGCTTAATCTCTGTGACCGTTAGCACTAGAAAGCTGAAATTTGGTACCAATATGTGTATCAATCACGCCGACAAAGTGGTAAAATAAAAATTGGAAAAAAAATGTTTTATTAGGGTAGCTCCCCTATATGTAAAGTGGGAAGTGATTTTTTTAATTTCAACCCTAACGTGTGATATATTGTTGGAAAGGTATTTAAAAATGAATAGGAGTTTACTAAAATCATTTTTTGATAATGTCAATAATTTCGGAAATAATCGCTCCATAAGTAAAAAAACAATGTGTCCCCCCCCTCTAACTTTTGAACCATAAGTTTAGAAAATATGAAAAAAATCTGAAAAGTAGAACTTTATAAGGACTTTCTAGGAAAATCATTTTGAACTTGGATGGAAACAACAGTACCCACTACCGGGAGCAGTTGCAGGAGCGCGGAGCGCTGCTGGAGCGCGAACATAATGGATACCCACCTTTAAACTCATAGGTGGGAACATTTATTGTGACGGACGGGAAACTACGGAACCCTACACTGAGCGTGGCCCGACACGCTCTTGGCCGGTTTTTTATCTCTTAAATTCAAAATGCGCAGTAATGCATTGTAGGTGATTTTACTGCACACGCAAACATTCGTAAGAGTAATAATAAGCTTGTCGCCATCCCGGTGAGTCACTTAGGCATGTCAAAGTACTTACACAGGCACAGCCTAGTAGCCAGAATTCTATATCAGGAGCTCGCTCTGAAATACGGTCTTGTGGATCGGAAACTGCCTTATTATAAGTACTTACCGAAAGCCGTGCTCGAAAATGACCGCGCCAGGCTCTACTGGGATCGGGCCATCATCATAGACCGGACTATTCTTGCGAATAAACCTGATATTATGCTGATGGACCGGGCACAGTCAAGGATATTTTTGGTCGACATTACCATTCCATATGACGAGAACCTAGTGAAAGGCTCACGAGGTGACCGACATGTGGGGTGGTCTGCCGACCGAAATTTTTCCCGTAGTCGTCTCTGCGAATGGGCTAAACCCAGTTAGCCTCTCGGGTCATCTGAGGCGACTGGGACTCCGTGACGGACCGCTCCGAGCTCAAATGCAGAAGGCGGTGCTCCTCGATACCGCCCGCCGGTTTCTTTCCCTTTCCCCCTAACCCTCGGCGGTTTGGTCTCCCCTGCTGAGGACTTCCATCTGGTAGGGCTTTTATTTATTTATGTATTATTGTATTTGTTTTATTTCATTGATATTTATGTATATTTATCTTTTCATTTTCATTTATAATTATATATTTATAGAACCCAACCAGATGAGAAAACTATATGGATACCCCACATAATAATAATATTTATTGAATCCAAATATACTTAAAAACATATACTTACAAAATTACATTGATAAGACGTAAATCGAACTCAGTAGTATATTAATGTATCTTTAGCAACCGTGGCAAGTCACAGTCCTTTGTTACATCTGCTAAGCCCTCCCCATTAAATACATACGAAATAGAAAAACAAAAACATAAAAACAATTATAGCGCAAACAAGAAATAAAAAAAGTGGGAAGAAGTAAAATAATTAGCTATGTGCTATGTTCTAATCCGACAAATGGCTCAATACTATTATAGCTAAATGTTTAGTTGTATGGTACAAGAGTAAGGCAAGAGAGATATTCTATAAATGTGTCACACACTTATATTAATATTCAAATGTTAAAGTAAACGTTTACAAGAACTTATTCTGTATTTCACATAGAAATAATTGAAACTTAGTGAGTAATGACTCAGTTAATATTTCATTTTCTTAAAACAATAAAATATAATATGCAAAATGTTCATTTAATATTGGAGATTTGTTAATCATAAACCAATATTACAAGTTTAGAAGTGTAAAATTAATACGTAGATGCCAGTGTGTAGTATATGAGTGTGTGTGTGAAAGGAGTGAGTGTGTGTTATTATTTTGCTTAACAGTTTGCATTTTTAACTATCTATATTTAATAATTTTTCAGTTTCCTCGTAAGATAAAGACATTAAAAATTAGTTAGAGCTTGCTTATATTTGAAACATGTTAGTCGATCAGTAGGCAAAAACGTTGTTGCCCATAAATCGGATTCAATTTAGGATAGTTGCAAATAAAAGAAGAAGCTTTATTTACTGATATTTTAAAAAACCGACTATTTGTATTTAAGCTTAAGTTTCGAATTTGATTACTCTGAAAATATATAACATAATATGTATATAATGGCAACAATATTTATCATTTTATTAGTCTGGACCCAAAGGGTGTTAAAAAGATTGTTATACTAAGCCTACAATGTTGGGTCTTGCAGGCTTAGTATTACAGTCCAGACGGAATGTAACAGCCATGCATCCGACATCGCCTAGTATATGTATACTGGCCGCCTAATAGCAGGTGATTCTAAGGTACAGAATAACATTTCTCAAACTTGCATAATACTAGAACACTACCGAAGGGAGGAGACAAAATTTCTTTAGCAAAATTAGTTCTGTCTATTAAGTCATTAGAAGAGTTAAAACAAGAAAATAAAAATCAATACTGATTACAATATTTCAATTACCTATGTAAAAAAGGACAAAATAATACAGATGATTTACAATTATGAATGTATTGAAAATATCATGCACAATTAAAAACCCTAGCATGTCTACAATACCTAAAATAGCAATATTTGAATCAAAAACAAGTTAAATAATAAATAAGCTCATGTACACAAGAGCAGAGTAAAACCAGCAAATAATAATTTCATTTTGATAATAATTGGTTGTCTATTTATTTCCCTGATTTAAAATAACCTTATAATTTTGTCTCTATATTATATGCTTGCAGTTACGACGTAAACAGAACAAATTTTATTCAAAACTACAAAACTTAATAGAGAATACTTGATTACAAAACACAATAAGTAATTAATGTTTATACTCGTTTGGGAAAAGCCTCTGTCCTACGTAGAAAACAAAGTCCAAGCGGGTCATTTAAACAAAATGTTATTTAGAATATAATGTTTTACAATTAAATATTAAAACATTTAGAAACAATATTAATCACCCCATTCCCAGGGGTTTATCAATCGTATATTTTATTGTAATAACCTTTTTTTGAACAACTTTGCTTAGTTAAAAATTTTCAGTTTTTGATAGGCTGCATATTTTATGACTTGTTGTAAAAGCATATACTTTTCCCCATGAAGGAAAACTAATTCTTTGAAGTAGAATAACTGATATAACTAGCTTGTACTTGTTCCTAGTATTTACAGAATATACATTACTATTTTTAATAAAAACTATTGTTGCTTTTGTGTACATTAAATTAACAAAAACAAAAAACAAAAATTAATAAAAAAACATACATTAAATTTTCGTAAAATTACTAAAACGCTATAGTTAATATATGTACTTCTAAAAAACTTTCTTGAAAAGACTCCTTCGGACTTAGGTTGTAAAGTGCTCTCACGGGTCTCTTCTGCAAAACAAAGTTATTTCAATGTGAAATGCATTAACCCCATTGCAAGATCCCTTATGTAATAAATATGGCATATCAAAGTGTCACTATCTCTTTGTTATGGAATGCAAAATATAGTCGTTGCACATTTGCACCCAAGATAGAGAGAACTTGTAAATTTACTCCGTCCATGTCACTAACTGTTGCAGATATATTCATCCCAGCCTGAGAGCCTGGAAGTTATGCCAGCTATGACTGATTCCAGACCTGAAATCAAAAATTAAATATGTTTTACAACCGTTGAGCTTTTATAATCAACTTTAATTTCAACTGTTGAAATAAAATGAAACATCATACAAAGTACTAATAATTACCTCTTTTATAAGTACAGTAAGTTGAGGAGGCTGTTTCAGTTATAATTAATAATTACCTCTTTTATAAGTACAGTAAGTTGAGGAGGCTGTTTCAGTCTTCCTAATACTAACAATCATAAATACTAATGCATATGATACAATGACTGAAGATGTTCCTTGTGTACTATGATCCTAATACACATCAATCAAATCTTCTTTTGGATAATACATCACATTTTTTTAAAGACATTTCATCAAATAACAATATAAATTGATTGTCCTACGGTTTTATAGTATTTAAAAAATCTGCCAGGCCTTAAAAACTGGTTGATTGATTCCAACAGCAAAGAGTACTCAGTTAACCCTTTAATAGAGCCTGACTAGTCTGCAACAGGTGGGTGACCTTTTATAAAGCCACAAGGCTATGATTTTCATGTGTCATGTAGCTTTTTCTTTCAATTTCTTGTTTGAACTTGTAATTACAGCGCAAATGTTGATGTTATTTTCTTGGATAATTTAGTTACTGTATTTTCATTAGTTAAACACTTAATACAATTTTGGCGTTTAAGGTTGTGATTATGCAATTGGTAGAATTTTCTCATGTATCACTTTCTTCGTCATGCAGCACAGTTTTTAGTCTCTATTCCGTATTCCACTGCGAATCACTGTCAAACACATTGCACGCGCGTCCAGAACCTCGATTTCTTTCTTTTTTGTTGTAAATGTACAGTACACTCATCACTTGAATCCATTATTCACCTCTTCATCACTTGAACCCATTATTGTTGAAAATCTCTAGTATATATACAGTAATCTATGTTGAAAATTCTCTGACTCGATTAAAAAGTGTCTACAAATACACAACGTCAAACTTATCTTTCAACATTACAATATTTCTACAAATTTGTTTTCAAACATTTTGTTTCTGCAGATATATAGATATAATATAGTTATAATATGTAATGTACAATAAACTGTCAAACATAATTCTCTAAAAATGTTCCTTGACTATGCGAACGCTTTTTGATACATTGACAGAAAACAGTGTTTAAAACATGTTTTTTTGTGAAAATCGCGTCAGTGCAAACGCACGGTTAGTGTAACAGGTGCAGTAAGGCGGGCTTTCTTCTCAAAGTCTTCCATGAATATATCGGCGACAATGGGAGATACAGGTGAGCCCATCGCAGCGCCTTCTACTTGCTTGTAAAACTCTTCCTTCCACGAGAGATAGCCGGATGTAAGGCCGGCTCCACACGTTGGTCCCAACGCTCGTACCAACGTTGGACTGCGAGTTCGGTGAGGCGTACACACGTTGGCTAATAAACTAGTTCTGTCCCGTCAGGGCCAATGTGAAGATGTCCGATACAGAAATCGAAACTGCTCTGAGCGCTTTTGTAGTACTGAGTGCACATTTATATTTGTTACTGAGAAAAAATAAAAAGCCACGTCAAAGAAGATGGTGGATGACGACACATCATAAAACACGGAATCAGTGAGTAAAGATCTTGTTATACACTCCATTTTAAATATTCTAATAACATCAACAACAAACTATAATTATATCAGCAGTTGTTTACAGGAGCTGTAATATTAAATTTCTTTTTGATTCTATATTTACATTTTCTTTCTTTTTTAGGTATGATGGAACCCGATTATTGAGTAATTTGATTCAAGAGCCATCAGGACAGTTTGATAACTTTTGTCGTATGTCTTCGATAGATTTCGAATACCTTCTACAGTTGATTGGACCAAGAATAAAAAAGCAAGATACAGTATTCAGAGACTCAATACCAACCAAAGTACGCCTTGCTGTGACACTTAGATTTTTAGCGACTGGTGATTCATTCAAAAGTCTTCATTACCTATTTAAGATTTCTCCTCAAGTCATATCGTTGATCGTGCCGGAAGTATGTAAAGCACTATGTGAGGCATTGCGTTCTTTTGTAAAAGTAAGTATTTTTGTATATTTTGTAAAATAAAACCATAATAATAATAATCAAAAACACGTTTATTGAGAAAAATAATTAGAGAAAGCAATCGAGTCCTTGCATTAGCATTCAATTCTTATTTTGTATCTGAGAAAGAGTAAATGCCTGAGAGATAATATCATTTGATATAATTGTCACCTTTGGAGTAGATGTGGTGGAGGTGGATGAACCTGTCACATATTCTACTTGGCTATGATTTGGTGATACAACTGTATAATCACTATAATCATCAGCAACGTGATATGACGGGCTTGGCATCACTTGAGGCGAAGGGGATGTTATAGGTGCATAACGTACGGAATCTCGGGTAGACATATCGTACGCCAACATTTGTGATGAAGGGGACGGTGTAGGTGTAAAACGCACGGAATCCGGGGTAGACCTTACGTACGAGTAAGTGCTGCTACGAGCAGGGCTATTAATATTTAAGTAAGACTCATTTCGCTTCTGATAAATAAGTTCGTCTATATCGTGCATTATAACCTCCCTTTGTCGCTCATTAAATTTTTTAATTTTTTTGGCCAGTAGTTGACAGTATAAACCTACCTCGTCCACTTCAGTTCGTGGTCGGTCGGAGAGATTTTTTAGGACATTTACAGCTGTCTTAATCTGAGCTCGTACTTCCGTGACTTCTGATTCTCGCCGTTTTTTGGCTGACGTGGAACTTCTATTTTGAATGCTGCCTTCATTAGAAAAGCTTCTATCTTGATTGCTGTCTTCATTAGGAAACTCCATAGTCTAAAAATTCAAACACAACAAGTAAATTTCAACCCTTATTTAAATTATTAACTATTACCTACACTGATATTTTTTTTCTGTTTTAGATGCCACAAAATGAACACGAGTGGCTTGAGATTGCTCGAGAATTTGAAATAAAATGGCAATTTCCACATTGTTTGGGCGCTATCGATGGGAAACACATTAAAATACAGTCACCCATTAATAGTGGATCAGAGTTCTATAACTATAAACACAATTTCAGTATAATATTACTAGCGGTAGCTGATAGTGACTACAACTTTTTATTTGCTGATGTAGGAACACATGGACGTATGAGTGACGGTGGAGTTTTTAATGATAGCATGCTTTATAACAAAATATATGGACCTGATTCCTTTTTTCCGCAAGACGCTCCTTTACCTGATCGACATCTTCCTGTGCCCTATGTTTTTGTGGCAGATGGAGCTTTTGCATTATCTAAAAGGATCATGAAACCTTTTCCTGGTACACCGCCAGTTGGCTCACAAAATAGAAAATTCAACAGTCGACTATCAAGGGCTCGTGTTGTGATTGAATGTGCATTTGGAATAATGACATCGGTATTTGGAGTGTTAAAAACCAATATATTACTACAACCCGAAAAAGCATCTATTATAACACTCACTTGCGTTGTACTTCATAATTTTTTGAAAAAGAGTCAGCACTCCTACCGTATGTATATGCCGGAAGGTAATATAGATAATGTTTTAGAAGAGCAACAATTAAGATCACTAGATCAAGTACCAATTAGAACAACAGAAAATGCTAGAGAAATACGTAATGAATATGCATCATACTTTTATTCACACTAAATAAAAAATCTACCGACCTACAAAATTATTATGTAGATTTAGGTACACAGAGCCACAGGTCAGATGTATCTATGTAACAGTTGCACTACGAAAACATCTTTTAATACGTAGGGCATAAAGGCGCGCTCAAGGTCATCATGTTACGTCTAGCCTGTGGTTCAGTGTACCTACCTAACCAGGTGATTTTTTCGAAATAAACAACTAAGTGCTTTAGATTAAGTATGTAATTTAGCACAGTTTGTGATTTTATCTATGTAAATAAATAAAGTAAAAATTAATCAATGTTTATCTTACCTCTGTGTTAATAGTAACTGTATCTGATTTATCATAAATCGGAGCAAGAAACCTATCCATGAGCTCATAAGCGAACCAATTTGGTTTAAAAATATCATCTGTTGATGATCCAGATCGAGTAGAGTCACTAATTTTCTTTCTGTAAAGGCGATATGTGCTCATTAATGATTCTCGCTTTTTTTTTAAATCTTCAATTGAGAAATTCATTCCCATATTCTGTTGAATGGTGCGCCATGCATCAGCTAATAAATTTTTATTCTTATGATCCTTTCGAGTTGCGTCCCATATTATTGGATGTGCTTGATAAAGTTCAATAAATTCTATGACTTTTTCAATCGTCCATTCCGGTGGCGATTTTGTGGATGAGGAAGCCATTCTCGCTTGATGTACGCACTTGCTGCGTGTTGCAACAGAACTGAGCAAAGTGCCAACGTGTGGACAGATCGCGAGCGTTGGCGCAGATTCCTTTGATGAAACCGACACGAGCCGGCCAACTACCAACGCTCGCCCCAACGTTGGGACCAATGCCATTTTCTAGATCCACACGTTGGACGAGTAGCGTTGGGACCTATATTGGGGCCAACGTGTGGAGCCGGGGTAAGGCAATGTCTGAGTAGTACTGCATATTCTGCCGGGCTAGCATGGGCAGGAGACAAAATTTTTATCCCCCGATTATATCCACTCACATGAGATAGAATTGTTTTATCCCTACGCCAGAGTTTTATCCAACCTGCGAGCACGGGCCTATGGTGGATATAATATCCACAGAAGATAAAATAGGAGATAAACTTATCCCAGCGTGACAAGGAAGCAAAGCGGAACGCCACGAAACTGTGACGCTCCCGCAGTTAAAAATTCGAAAAGTGGTAAAAAGTTAACGGATTTCCGTGTTCTTAGTGTCAAAATTTGCGTACTAACGAGACGCATTTTTAGCCGCAAAACAGTTTTTAGTGATTTTTCAAGTGAAAAACCGTTTTCATATTAGCAAAACAGTAAATCGCGTGCGGCGTTCGATTAGTCGCCACAACCTGCTATTTTTTTAAGTGATTTTTGTGCGCCACCTGGGGACACATCATCCTCCAAAAATTTAGAATTTTGGATAAAGGACATCTGAGTTATTAGAGGCAAACCGAAAACCACGGGGTAGGTGATTTCGTGAACCAGGAGTCTGCGGCTGGAATTGAACGTGTCGCGGTATCTCGGAAAGCTTTTTTCGGAAGTGTATATCCTCGGAATAACAACACTTTTGCAGTTGGTATCCCACATCTTGTAAGTTTGGACTCTAATAACTTTTATTTTTGAGTGACGACCCCCCTTATTTTTTTTGTATATAAAGGACAAACTCATGCTCTTCCTGGGGTTGAAATTTCAAATTTTTTAGATAAGCAGTTTTTTAATAGTGAATTTTTTTGTAAAACATCCCTTTCGCCATTCCGTGATAAGTTTGTTTTGCGTGTAGTGGCTAGCTAAACCGTAAGCACTAGCTCAAAAAAAAAACTGATAAGTTTTTTTTTATATACTTACCTTTTTTCTATCTTTTAATATTATTAACATAAATGTTTAAATTATTATTTAATGTCTTTCCTTTAATAATGTACAATACAATAAATGTTACAATATCTTACTGTGGCGACTACTGTAAATAATTAACGTAAGTGTCATTGTAAAATAGTAAACTTGTAAATTAAAATTTATATAGAGTGTGCTAACTATAGAAATATTATGTTAATAACTTATGTTTTTATTTATATTTAAATTTGTTTTGTTTTGTTTAGCTTTAAGATTAAGTTGATTTACATTCACTTATGTTTTCTTTTACCTTTTGTTTATTATACATATTGTTTAACAAAAATATAACCAGTTTAGCTAACTGGTTATATTTTTATAGTTAATATAACCAGTTTAGCTAACTGGTTATATTTTTTGTTAGACAATATGTAATTTATAATAATTGTTAAATTTAGTTGAAGCATATGTTTGCCTAGTTATTATTTTTTCTATTATTATCACCGCAATTACTGCCATTATACGAAAATTAAAAAAATATGTACATCAGAATTGATGTCTACTCTAGGTCACAAATATTTAATTTTAATTGAAAATGATGAAGCGTTGAAAAATTAATGATTTGAAACAAAACAAAGAATAAATAATTTTATCATCATGAGTCTTGTTATTTGTATTCCTAATATTATGTATATTAGCTTTTAAAATATTTAACAAGCTTTGCTAAAGACTTAACATATTTCTTAATTTAAAACTAACTTTACTAAGTTTCATAATTATTTTAAATCATTATATCTAAACTATAGTATAGACCGATTCTATTATCATTAAATATGACTTGATCATGGACTCGACTTGAATATTGGTGACACAACCTATGGTAATTAAATCATGGCATTGAGCTATTGAGACTCAATAGCTCAACGCCTAGTAATTTAGTTTTTGGATTATTTTGTATTTCTATAGCGATCGATATTTTTCATCACGAGTCGCTGTAAACAAACGTTACAGTAATTCACTTACGACGGCGGCCGAGCCCGCAGTGAGTCAAAGTGTATCCGAATATTTTGGATTTTTTCAGCCCGAAAAAATTAATTATAACTGAACAAATTCATGGCTTCCCAAGTATTAGATGATTAGATTAAAAAATAGGTTGAGTTGAATAATTGATATTTTCAAAATTTATCGTGTTTACCCCTCCATGTAGTGGCGGTTGAGAATATCCACTACCCCATATCTTCCCGTGGGTGTCGTAAGAGGCGACAGAGGGAGACAGGCAGGAGATGGGAAGCAGCATCTTCCTGATAACAACAATAACATAATAAAAAACTGCGGTTGCCAACCCGCTCGCCAAGCGTGGCAACTACGGCAAATATCCCCCCATGAATAACGACGCAAACAAACATCCCCCAGTCCCCGGCGGCCCCGCTATTCCTGGCTACGGTGGCGACCATGGTAACGGCGGGGCAGGGGGTGCTAAGAATCTCCGGTGGAGGTTCGGTTGCCACCTACGACGACTCGACCTGGCAACATATAACGCACGCACCCTGAGGACTGACGAGAAAATACTGGAGCTGGAAGAAGAGGTAGACTAGTTGCGCTGGCATATTATTGGATTATCCGAAGTCCGAAGAGAGGGGGAGGACACGGTAATCCTCAAGTCCGGCAACTTGTTCTATCACCGCTTGGGCGACCATCTGTCCCAAGGAGGTGTCGGATTTATCATCCACAAGTCTCGTCAACAACATTGTAAAGATTGAGAGTGTGTCGGCGAGGGTCGCGTACCTGATACTCAGAATCATCAAACGGTATTCGCTGAAGGTCATACAGGTTTACGCACCAACCTCGGCACATCCCGATGAGGAAGTGGAGGAAATGTATGAGGATATTTCCAAAGCCATGTATTCCTTCAAAACCCACTACACTTTATAGACAAAACGTAATATCCTTGATTTTTAGGCGCTAGTAGAACATACGTACGCGCTTTGCGCTTAAGGCATGCAAAATAAAAGGTGTACAAATGCGTCCTTGCTTTTAGTCACCTCAAATATCATCATTTCTATAAGATAATTCTGATAATTCTGGCTAAGAATCGTAAAAAATCCTACATAGTAATTAGTCTAAACATCTATTCTTTTAAGTTTATTGTGTCATATTTCTGATTCTAGGTCAAATTTCACAAAGAGAAAATGGAGATTCTAGCAACTGGTTCTGTAGACGGTCTACTAAACGTATTCGATATAACAGAGCAAACGGAAGACGATGCGCTGACCTTTTCCATGAATGTGGAGAATTCAGTAGATAAGATCTCATGGCTTGACGAGAAGACGGCAGCTTGCATCACGCAGTCGAACGACTTGCAAGTGTGGAATATGGATAGCGGAGATTTGATCAAATGTTTTGATAGAGAGAAGATCGCTAGAAGTATAAAGGTAATTTTTATTAGCAGATCAGCAGTTGAAACAACTAACATAACCCTGTATTCTGGTTTCAAGTGTATAATTGTTCTATTTTTGTTGTTTAACCAATCTGTTCTTAAATTGGTTTATGATCTGGAAACTTTTGAAAATCTGTGTTGAACTTTCTCCAGTTACTCAATATCTTTTTGAAATAAGGATTTCGAATTTGCAATGCATATTCCAAAATAGATCGAATATATGTTTCACATATTTTTAGCGTCATTACTGGTGAGAGATGCCCGAAAAATTTTCTAATAAGGTAAATAAAACTATTTGCTTTTTTAGTTACTGTAATATGATCTCATTTTAAATCGTTACATATATGCACACCTAAATCTTTTTGTACTTTTAACTTGTTCCTTACCTCTGGTAACTCATGGATTTTATAGATGTTAAAAGGATTTCGACGACACCGTTGACGATGGGACTAGAAGAAAATCGATCCCGATGAAAAATAAATCATCTTTTCACAACGTTTTATTAGCTTGATTCACGCTCCGTCATGTTAGTACAGCTAAATGAAACAATAATTTCGTAAAAAAGTTCATGTAAATACTGAAAAATAAAACCAACAGTGAAAATTAAAATGATACCAGCTGATTATAGGGTCAATAAACGCACGGACGCTGAACTCTTTTATTTAGCTCGATACGAAACAACGCATAGGTATTACTGTACTTCGCTCACTCTCTACCTTTCCCTTTCACAAACGTGCTGCAGACGCCCGGCCGACCTGTGTCGCCTCGCAATTTACAATGCCAACATGTGGGGAATTCCCCAAATTACGGGGATAATAAAGTTGGTTGGGGATTGGTATTATGTGGAGATTTTGAAAATAGATTGCCCGGGCAAAGTCAGAACCTTTTTTTTAAGAAATCTAAATACTTATCTTGACAATTTTGTTAGGTTACTTACGAATATCGAATGATTCATTTTTTTAATTATCTTCTTACACAACATTTAATTTTCGGTTTTATTTTGGCACCCTTTGTGTATCATTTAATGCTTTCCATTTCTTTAATTTTTTAATTTAACGCAAAGTATATGGATCTACTGTGGTCCTTTTCAGTAAGGGAAGGAATTAAAAATACTCAATTGAGTAAAATGCTTGTTATAAACATATGAAAAGCGTGAAGAAAAATTTTTCGGTAAAAAAGAAAAAAATGTTGGTTAAAAAAATAAATCTTATAAAATTAGTTGAATATTGTTTCATTACTTGAAATAAAATTGAGGGGGATTTGACATGGATTTTCGGGGAATTTGACAAATAGATGTTGGCAACGCTGCAACGTGTTGCGGCGTTGTTAAACCGAAATTTAGTTACTCAAATTTGCAGAGGAAATATGAATTAGAGGCGGCAATCACAATAAAACTTGGAAGTAATTTTAATAGTTTGACTTACCTCTTTTTAAATTCTAAGTATGGACGGATTAAAGAAAGGAAAGTCAATTAAAATAAAGTAAATAAATTATTTTTAGATTAATTCTGATAGATTAATTAAATATCGATCATTATTGCAATTGATTTTAACTATTTAATTACTCAGTACCATTTCATTTCTATTTTCTTGTATAAAATAACGTGAAATTGTGTTTATAATTGTTTGAGTTACCCAATTAGGTACGTTTATTAATTTCAATAACATTTTCGTATTAACGAACTGTTTGTTACGTCAGAATACAATTGATTGTCTAATTGTATTAAAATTAATAAAGTGACTGTTCACTCTGAGGAGCGCATTTTAGATGTCGTTCTCAGGAATCCTGTTCGATGATGTGAAAGAAACAGAAACTTTTTTATTCAATGTAGATTATAAACAATACTTATTGAAAGTCACTTTTCATTTACTACGGGTTCGCAAAAAAAACCTCTGTCCTGGGAAGAACCAGCAAGAAACAATGCTTACAATCAACAACACAAGACAAATTAGAAATAGCTTGGTAGCGCTCACCCTTCCCAGGGGTTATTATCATCCATAAATTCCTTAATATTATAATAACCCTTTTTATACAAACTTAGTTTAATAAAATTTTTGAACTTCGTGTATGACAAATTTTGTATATTTTCTGGGATTTTGTTGTAAAAATATATACATCGCCCCAAGAATGAATTACTGACTCAGTGGAGTCGAGTAACTGGTACTACTAGCTTGTGTCTGTTCCTAGTATTTACAGAATGAATATCACTTATTTTTGCAAAACTACTTTTATTTTTGTGTACGTATATTACATTTTCATAAATGTATTGAGAGGCCAGAGTTAATATATTAATTTCCTTAAATTTTTGTCTCAGTGACTCTTTTGGTTTTAAATTATATATTGCTCTAATGGCCCTCTTCTGTAAAATAAATATAATTTCAGTGTCAGTCGCGTGTCCCCTATAGTCCCCCATAGCAAAATACCATACGACATAATGCTATGGAAATAAGTAAATTATACTAGCTGTTTCAACACTGGTCATTTGCATTTTGCTTAAGTAATGATTCGGCGACGGCAGGAGAAAAATTCAGTGACTTAGTGGTTAAGAACGGAATATCAGTAAAATTTTTCTTAAAAACCATTCCTAATCTGATTGTGTTAATTTATTGTTAAAACTTAACTGGTAGTTTGAATTTCGAGAGTTGACCTTACTAATTTCACTATTAATTATACTCCATGTTATTTTAGTTGTATTAGAAGCAGTCTTTATTTTGTTGCACAAATACAATGAGATGGCTATGGCGCACACTCTTTTAAATATTTTAGAATATTTTTTCTACATATTCCCTAAATTCGACGCTAGGATTTCCTACTGTCGCCCATTCATTAAATACCTTGCGATTGTTCAAGGAGAATGTTTTAGAAGTAAAAGTATTATTAAATTCATTGCAAATAATTAAACTTATTTGCAATGAATTTAATAACAATGTTCCATACGAAAAATCTGGATTATATTGGTATTAAAGTAATGGAAGTTTTTTTACTATGTTACATCCAAACTTCGCCAAGCGACGTGCGTTTACTGGAACAAACACCTACTTTTTTATCTACTTGCTTTTTGTGAACATAAGGTAACGAAACTAAGTCCACAGTGAACAGAGCTCAAATTTTGAATTATACATTTATTGAACGGCTTGTGGCACTAGATTCAGCAATACGTGTTGGCTCCAAAAATAAATTAAAATAACCATACGATTTAAACAATGATTTAAATTTAATATTAGTGGAGGAAGCTTCTAGGAGATTATTTTAGTCGTAGTTAGATTATTTTAGGGACGTCCTAGGCGAAAATTTATCGACCAAATTGGCGATTTATTAAAAACGGGCCAAATTAGGAGTACCCTTAACCGACGAGCATGTATGCGTAGGTGTATGGATGTGAAGGAGGCGAGAGAGGTGTGTCAGGATCGTGCCAAATGGAAGTATGTAGTCTCTGCCTACCCCTCTGGGTGACAGGCGTGAGTGTTTATGTTTATGTTTAGATTATTTTAAGTTAGGATATTAAAGTCTCCACATATTACAACAAATATATTGTTTATTAAGCTTAGCGAAAACTTCCTCCATAATTTTTTCAAAAGTATATAAAGAACATGGGGTCTGTAAACTCTCACAACAATGATTTGCTCAAACTCAACACATGCCATTTCTGCAGTTCGCTCAACAGAGAGGCTCACAATATCTTTACGTTCTTTACATGATATGAATTTACTAGCTAAAATTAAGGAGCCACCTCTTAAAACCGTTTCTCTATTGAAAGAACTGACCACCTGGTGATTACTGAAGTTAAACATTAAATTATGAGCTTTTAACCAATGTTCAGTAATACATAAAATATGAATATTGTTGCAATTTAAGAACAATTCAATTTCTAGCTCTTTGCCTATCATGTCTTGTATATTCTGATGCAGGTGTAAATAATTTTTACTATCATTTTGTGGAGTTATACAATTGCAACTATTAAGGATTTGTAAGCTACATTCTAAATTACTTAAATTATTATAACTGCTAGAGATTACCTCTATTGTCTCATTTTCTAATTTAAATTACTTGGAACGGATTCCAAATCGCATGTCAAATCATTATGCTGCTCAATAGGAGCAGATGTCTGGGTAGCCAAGTCCTTGGCTGAGTTAATATATAAATAATAAGATAGCACATTTGCTATCTGTCTTAAATTATATTTGGATAGGTAACCTATGAGTAGTCAAAATTTTCTTAATTAAATTATTAATGTCTATTAAATTAATTTTATTAGTATAATTGTTACAATTAAATCTCAAATTTAAATTATTGTTACATGACAAATTATTCATTAATAAATTTAAATCATATTTTATTCTCCTGCGGCCAACCCTGTATGTAAGGCAATGTAAACAAGATAATTTTATGTACATTTAAAGTATTGAGGTGTTCAATATATTTTAATAATTGATTTTTGTTTACATTGCCTCTTCTCCCAACAATAATTATTACTGTGCTATTAGGACAAAAGTTACTAGTTAAAACTTTATTCATTATATGACTAAATGATGCTCCAGGCATACAATAATTACTAATCAGTTGTCCTTTTGAATGGTTATTTAACATCATGCCCAAATTTTTACCTATGTCATCACAATACATAATAACTTTATGTTTTTTAATATTTAAACTAGTTTTTAAGTTTTTATTCTTTGTTATGGCACCGTCATAGAGTGTTGGTGAAAATAAGGAGTCATTAGGTACTATTTACACATATTGTCTCCGATGAACATGGTATGGAGCGCTGATTCTCACTCTGATGTTTTATTAAGGAGTCGAAGCGCTCCTCGTTGTATTTACATGAATTTACCAGATCATTCATGGCCAATATGTGTTCTTTTATCTCAACCTGAACCGATGCATATTTATTTGAGATAATTTGTAGGGAGTTTTAAGCGATAAAACTTCTGTATTGAGACACTCTATTTCAGTCTCATAACAGTTTTTCGTATTTTCACCTCAATTGAATATAATTTAAGTTTATTATGTTTAATTTAAGTTTAATATAATTTAGTCTCTGCCTACCACTCTGTGTAACAGGCGGGAGTGTTTATGTTTTATGTTATTAGTATGTTTAATTAGTTTTATTCACGCTCTTTCATGTTAGTACAGCTATATCAAATAATAATTTCATGATTGGCCAGCGATGAAACTTCAATACCTGAAAACAGCTGATAAAGGGTCAATAAACGCGCGACACCGAACGCTGGCACGCAACCCACGATCGTACCAGTACCTAATAATTTACAACACTTCTGAATACCTAACTTATCTACTTAACCTACTGTTTTGCCACGGCTAGTCTCCATCTAGCCACTTAAATTCGAATTCACATGTTAAATAAATCAAATATCTGGTTCGACTCCCCACTAATGAAAAATTTACTTAAATGAAATTTTAATAAGGATAGTCATGCTTTTTATCCTTCGTCTTACCTGCACTACATACTACTGTTTCTTATTCTGATAAATTCAGTTACGTCACATCAATTCAAAACGAAATTATTTAAAAAAAATAGGTATTAAACAGCTTACCGATCTAAATCTTCGGTAGCCTTATGAGATGCGGCTCAAATTGTGCCTCATTAATTTCGAGGTAGATTTGGGCTCGGCGTTGCGTCTCCTCATTCAGGCGGGACATTATCGTGGGGTTTTCGACACAGTCCGCACGTAGTTTGTCGAAAATATCTACGATCCTTTGGCGCATTTCGTCAGTACTATCACACACAATTAAAATCCCTTTCTTTCACGTACCCCCGCAGAAAGAAGTCTAACGGGGTGAGATCTGGTGAGCGAAGTGGCCAAGTGTGTGGGTTCCTAGTCTGCTCCGGTCGGGTCCAGCGATCATGAAATAGCTCGGTGAGGCGCTCACGGACGAACCTCACGACATGCACTATCATGCTGGAACCATGTGCGGCGATATTTAGCCAACAATAGGTCGTCCAAAATGTCAACCAACACCTCATTTATAAAGTTTAGGTATCGGTGTCCGTTAAGTCGCTGTAGCGGAAAAACTGGTCCTAGTATGCGATCCTTAAATTAACCTACACATACGTTAACTGACCAACGGGTTTGGTGCCCGGTTTGTCGAATAGCGTGCGGGTGGACCTCGCAATACACGTGAGTATTTCTTCGGTTCCACAGGCCTTGTCATGTTTACTCGTCCGGCCAGATGACGTGCTCAATGAAACCAGACACATATTTTTGCTGGTCTAACAACCAACGGTAGAAAACTCGCCGGCGGTCGTGATCGCCTGTAACTAAAGCTTGTACTTTGTGCACTTTGTATGGGCGCATTCGGTTACGCTTTGATACCTTGTGAACTGTCCAGAATGACACACTTGTTCCATCCCGATGCCTTAACAATTTAGCAATACTTCGTGTACCCAGGTTCGGATTCTGGCGAACGTCATCTGTAATGCGCTCCTCGAAGTGAACGGCCACTTGACTCGATTTTTCAACATTCACTGAAATACTGCTGTTATCAGACGAGAATCAGCTGGGTGTCGAGCGGTCGGAAATTTCTCTCGGTAAATTCGTTATACACGCGAAGCATTCCCGCTAGCTTCTCCAAGGCACATTAACATGTTGCCGTGTTCACGAGCGCTATAAACGTACGCGTTAGGCATTTTTAAAACAAAACAAGAAACACTAAACGTAACAACAAAAGTAATATTAACAAGAATTTAATTAACAAAACAACTGAACTGTTGCTCACGCGCACGTCAACACGGAATTATCTCAAAAACTAAAATTAATAATAGATTTCCGCCGAAACAAATGTCTACTGCGTAGTTCATGTATCCTTTCGGTAAGCATTGATCATTTTCACAGCTCGTTAAACCGTTACGACATTTCCAACTTATTTTATAACTTTAGTTATACCTACGACTAGACTTCAAATGGAATTTAGAAGTTATAGTTATCATTTTTAATATAATTAGACAATCAATTGTACCCTGACGCAACAAGCAGTTCGTTACTACAAAAGTGATATTGAAGTTAGTAAACGTACCTAATTGGGTACTCACTTAAACAATTATAAACACTATTTCATCGTTATCTTTGATTTTGTACAAGAAAATAGAAATGAAATGGTACTGAATAATTGTTAAAATCAATTGCAATTATGATCGATAGTTAATTAATCTATCAGAATTAATCTAAACAATAATTCTTTTATTTTATTTTAATTGACTTTACGTTTTTAAACCGTCAGATACTTTGAATTTAAAAAGAGGTACATTAAAAGTATTAAAAATTACTTACAAGGTTTATTGTGATTGCCACCTCTAATTCTTATGTCGCATGCAAACACCTATTTGTCAAATTCTTCGAAAATTCATGACGAGTTCCCCAGTTTAGGGACAAAACTGTATATATTTTGTAACAAGCGTTTTACTCCATGGAATATTTTTAATTCCTTCCTTTGTTACCATTAAAAAGTACACAGGATCTGCATTTACTTTGCTTTAAAAAATAATTTTCATTTTTTTTTCATTCAATTTAAGAAATGAAAAGCATTAAATGATACACAAAAGTTGCCGAAATAAATCCAAAAATTAAATGTCGTGCAAATAAGATAATTAAGAAAGTGAGCCATTCGATATTCATAAGTCACCTTACAAAAATGTTAAGATAAAAGGCTATTATATTTCCCCGCATAATAATAATCCCCAACCAACTTTAAATTCCCTACAATTTGGGAAATTCCCCACATGTTGCCAACGCTGAATATGAGTAAATTTCACATCGCGAGAAGACACGAGTTGGCCGGGCGGCGCGGTGGCAACATGATGGAGCGTGAATAAAGCTTTGTGAAAAGATGATTTTGTTTTTCACCGGGATCGGTTTTCTTTCTGTCTCATCATTAAAGGAATCGTTAGTACTATCGTCTATCTTCATTTTCGGGACCCTGTGACCCTGCAAAATGAAAAGTTCAAAGATGCATACTAAATTTATTGGTTTATTGTCGTTCGTAAAGAGGGTGGATATGATTTGAATTTCGATAGATTTTAATTAATTAATTTAATTTAAATTTTTTATTTTTATTTTTTTGTAAAATACCATTGCCATCCGTTCACATATTACACCCTATTTTTTCCAGACGGTAAATGAGGTATATAAAGGTAAATACAATATACAGGGATGTGGCGTTTTTGCAAAATGTCGAAGTTTTATGTTTAGACCCTCTAAAACCGAAGGACTAAACATAAAACTTATTTTTCTGAACCGCCACAACGTCCTCTACCCACAGGTACAATATTATCCATTCATTACGCCACATCCTGTATACTCGTAATTCTAATGTGTTCCATGAATATTTTAAAACGTAAAGTCTTTACTAAGGTAGTGTTAATCTATTTAAAAAATTGAGAGTATTATGTGTTAATGTTGCAGAGGAGCCGCGCGGACGACTGCTACCTGGTGGACACGTTCACGTCCATCGACGACGTGCCCGTGCTGCTCGCCGGCTCGCACGGTGGCAACGAGTGAGTGTCACTGTCACCGCATGTACCAGGGAGAGAGAGAGAGCGAAGTATAGACTGTGCGAGAAAGAGAGAGAGAGAGATGGAGGGAGAGAGCGAGAGTTGTGTTTTACACTCGAGCAAAGCGTGTCACTAATTGCTATATTTATTTTCGCTTTGGTGGTAACGCCCAGCTGTGTCAATCCAGCCTAATCTCTCTCCGCTCTTGTCAGTTTGCCATACCATCTGACTATAAGAGCGAGAGGATAAAGAGTTTATAGAAGAGGAGGCATACGAGCATGCGGCTCATCTGTTACTAAGTGACTACCGCCGCCCATGAACAACCGCAACACCAGGGGAATTGCAGGTGCGTTGCCGGCCCTTTAGAGAGGAGTAAGCTCTTTTATTGAAGCTCCCTCAGTCTTATCGGTCTGAAAAAATCGCCGGTAGTAAACAATTCCACAGAAAATTTGTACGAAGAGGAAAACTCCTAGTAAAACGCACAGTGGTGAACCACCAAGCAGCCAGATGGTGAGGATGGTATCGTGAATTTTAACGCGATATGCGTTCGTGAAATTTGGCGGCTGGAACTAATCGGAACAATTCCTCAGAACACTCCCCTTGGTAGATGCGATAGAAAACGCAAAGGGATGCACCATCCCTACCCAGTGCCAGTAAATCGAGCCGATCGGAAAACACTCGGTCGTCGACGATTCGAGCCGCTCTGCGCTGGATGCGGTCAAGTGGTAGGAGCTGATACTGGGGAGCCCCAGCCCAAAAATGTGAACAGTATTCCATGTGAGGCCGCACCTGCGCCTTGTAAAGTTGCAGGCGGTGTGCTGGCATGAAATATTGTCCCGCTCTTCTGAGCACGCCAAGCTTTTTAGAGGCCAAATTTGGCCTTCCCCTCCAAGTGACCACGAAATTGCACGACACTCGATATTTCGACACCGATTATTACGATACTGGCTGAGATAACAAGGGGAGTGCCTTGAAACTGTGGATATACGGCAAAGAGAAAACGCGTAAACGCTCAAACTTGCGTCTTCTGGGTATTGAACTGGAACTAGATTTTGTCGCCCTTAATCCGAGACTTTGTTTAGTAAAGCCTCGACTTCAGACACACGTTTGTCCCGCGACGTTTTCCCGAGAAATTTTGGCACGGCCGGCGTATAAAGCATCACCAGTGCTGTCGTCTGCATAGCAATGAATGTTAGCAGTTTGCAACATATAATTAATATGCAGAAGAAACAGCGTTGGTGAGCACGCAGCCTTGTTCTGGATTCGGTCGGATTATAAAATAAAAATAAAGTTTTTGCACATAATTAATAGAATCAGGCGTTACGTTGCGGAAATCCATTATAATAAAGATATTAATAGTTACTTTGCAACCATTCGCTCAATAAAATAAAATGATGTGTATTACCTAGTTTGAAGAGCACCTACCGCCCTCCCTCAATTGCGTGCACTAATCCCGTCACCACTCATCCCAGCACCACTACTCCCAACACCACTATTCTAGGAAAGACACATCATCGACGAAAATACGACACGTGTTTCGCCTCTACACGAGGTATCTTCAGGTGATGTAGACTACGGCGGCTGACCGCTAAATCGCTAAAACACATTGGTACATTACGGTGGATTCTTTCCTGCCCACAAATCAATAAAAGTAATATGGAACCCTGTGCAGTGTGCGGTTGTGAGACATATTATGTAGGCTGCAACTATTTTTTTTTAAATTTTGAAATTAGACTATTAAACAGAAGTCGCATGTTGAGATTGAGGTGAACTTTTTAATATACAATGTCATTTTAATTGAGAAGTTTATTTTTAAATAAAAATTCATCGGTTTCTAGAAAAACACAAAACAATTCCTGTGGTTTGCTCTTTAATTTTATGCACATTTATAAAACGTTTTTAATTTTTATAATTTTAGGAATATCTGTAGTTTTTTGCATTTATTAATATAAAATATATCTAATATTTCAAAAGAAATATTTCACCTTTAACTAATGTCTGTGTAGTGTGTTGAGAAATGAAATAAGTCCTTGTAAGAGATAGCGTTTAATTACATTTTATTCGCGTGTAACAACAGTGCCGGCCCGATCGTCACTGACTACAATTCAGTTATATAGGTACTATACTAAGTGTACTAGTTACATAGGTAGGTTAGTGTAGTTACATCACTCCCCCCCCAAAAAAATTATTTTAAGATACAATTAAATTTGGATATACAAACAATAAGGTATAGGCAGAACCGGGTGACAACGTACTGCTTATCACTCGTAATGCACAAACACTTGGTATCATATGTCTTAATACTGAGATTTACATTTGATGCGTCAGTAGCTATCAACGCTCGACTTACATGCATTTAACAATAACAGCGAGTTGCAATTATAAACGTTAAAACATAGGTATATTACATTACACATTTTAATTCATTTCATTAATAATTATATAATACAAGTTTTGAATCTGCTTAAATTGTTAGGGCATATTCTCTTAAACACTACTTACAAGCTAGATAAACGAAACAGTACGTCTGATATCGCCAAACACCATTTAACGCTAAATAATATTTATTGAGTAGACTTATGTAAATTATAAATTGAAACGTACGGGCTTCTTTGAAATACGGCCGCTACGCGTGGTGTAGCTGAGCGGGCGATCACTTGTATCCGCTCCGCTTATGTTAATATTACCATCTCTTAAAGAAATTTCCTTATCACTACTATTATCTACGTTTTTTATATTTTGGCTATCACTAATATAAGCAGGTTTAAGCCTATCTACGGATATAAATACATCTCTACCGGGCATTTGTATTAGGAAAACTTTTCCTTTTCGTTCCAAAATTTTGAAAGGCCCCTCGTATGGAGGTTGTAATGATTTCCGTATGAGGTCACTCCTAACAAAAACGTGCGTGCAGCTATTTAAATCGCTATGAACAAATACTGTACGAGAGTCTTTATGTGCCGTAGGCTTAGGTTTCAGCTCGCTTATCATTTTTCGTAAACGTTCGACATATTCACTGTGATTTAAAATTTTTGAATTACATTTATCACCAAAAAAATCTCCGGGCAGCCTTAGAGACTGACCGTATGTTAATTCGGCGGCACTAACGCCTGTGTCTGAACGCGGAGCTGCTCGCAGGCCTAACAAAACTATAGGCAGTTCCTCAACCCAAGTCTTAGAATCCAACCTGGCCATAAGCGCGGCCTTGAGGGATCTATGCCACCTCTCAACCAGCCCATTGCTCTGTGGGTGGTACGGGGTAGTCCTGGTTTTATAAACACCTAAATATTTCATTAAATTTTGAAAAACGTTGCTTTCAAATTGTCTGCCTTGGTCGCTGGTAAGCTGAACGGGGCAGCCAAAACGCGAAATCCATCCCTCGAAAATTACCTTAGAAACGGTTTCCGCAGATATATCTCTTACTGGAAATGCCTCTGGCCAACCGGTCTGTCGATCTATTATTGTGACCAGATACCTATAGTCTTGTAAGGAAATACTAAGTGGGCCAACTATATCGACATGAATGTGGGAAAATCTTTCAGCCAAAGGAAAGCTCCCTAGTTCCGATGTATTATGCCTATAAACTTTAGCACGTTGACATGCAACGCATGACTTGGCCCATTTACCTACGTCCTTGTTCATATTAACCCAGAAAAATCTGTCTCTCATTAGCTTACGCGAGGTACGGATTCCGGGGTGGCTAAGACTATGAACAGAGTCGAAAGCTAAGCGTCTAAATCGTTCCGGTAAATATGGCTTCGCTCGATTGGTAGACATTTCACACCAAACGGGTAAGTCGCTGCCAGGAATACATATCTGTTTAAAATTCCACTTATTAGAATTGCGTAGACTAACTAGCTGCTCGTCGTTATTTTGTGCACTGCTGACTGCTGCATAATCTAATACGGTCGAAGAAGTTACGGTTTCTATCCTTGATAATGCGTCCGCTACTACATTCTTATCACCTTCAATGTGTTTAATGTTCGTAGTGAACTCGCTAATAAAAAGTAGTTGTCTCACGCGCCTAGGCAACTCATCTTTACTATTTATTTTTGAAAACGCAAAAATTAAGGGTTTATGGTCCGTAAAAATTACTAAATCTTGACCTTCAACCATATTTCTAAAATATTTCACTGCAAGATAAATAGCTACGAGTTCTTTATCGTAAGTGCTGTATTTTTGTTGAGTAGGCGATAATTTTGTTGAAAAATACTCTAGCGGTGACCATGCATTACCCACTTGCTGTTGCAATACCGCTCCCACGCTTGAATCCGATGCGTCCGTCATAAGTGCGAGCGGGGTGTCGGGTTTCGGATACGATAAGCTTGCGGCATTTTGCAACTTAGTTTTACATTGAATAAATGCTTCATTTGACTTATCATCCCATTTAATTTTAGTTTTGTCTTTTTTCTTAGAGTTTTTTAAAAACTTATTTAACTCCATTTGATATTCTACAGCATTGGGCAAATGTAAACGATAAAAGTTGACCATACCCAAAAATCTCCTGAGTTCTTCAATAGTTACTGGTTTCGGAAAAGCACAAATAGCATCAACTCTATCTTTAAGAGGACGAATCCCTTCCGCGGATACCTCGAAACCCAAAAAATCTATTTTAGACTTTCCAAATAAGCATTTATTCAGGTTGATAGTCAAACCGCATTTATTTAGTCGCTCGAACACGATCTTAAGATGCTCTCTATGTGACGTCATATCCGTGCTTGCAATTATAACGTCGTCGATATAAGTATAAAGGAAATTTAGGCCATCAAAAACAGTGTGATTCATAAACCGCTGAAAGGTTTGTGCTCCATTGCGCAAACCGAACGTCATGCGTGGGAATTTGAATAGACCAAAAGGTGTTATAATGGCGGTCTTCTCTACATCGTTAGGATTGACCATTATAACATGATACGCGCGATTAATATCAATTCTTGAGAATATTTTTTTACCTTCCAATAGATATGTAAAATCATGCAATCGCGGTATAGGGTACCTATCGGGCTTGGTTATCGCGTTAAGAGCCCTATAGTCGCCACATGGTCGTATTTGGCCGTCTTTTTTAGGCACAACATGTAGAGGGCTTGCCCACGCACTTTTCGACGGCCTGCAAATCCCCAACTGTTGCATAAGCCTAAACTCTTCCTTAACCTTTGAGTATCGATGCGGCGGTAACGGTCTTACTTTAGCGTGCACCGGTGGGCCATTAGTCTCTATATGGTGGTATACCGAATGTCTGGGTGGTTCTTTAAATGAAACCGGCTTGGTGATATCAGGATATTGTGCTAACAAATCATAAAAAGGATGACACTTATCTATGGTCTGGACTGACTGTTCTTGACAGAAAACAATAGGAGCTAAAACATTAAAATTTGTTACCTCGTCAATTAGTTTGCGAGACGCTACGTCGACCAACAACTTATAATGCGCTAAAAAATCTGCACCTAAAATTGGCTGACGCACGTCCGCGATAACAAATGTCCACTGATACACTCTGCGCAACCCTAAATCTAAACTTAAAGTTTTAACACCGTAAGTGTTTATTTTGCTGCCATTTGCTGCATATAAAATATATTCAGAACATCCATTACCACACGATTTAACATTCACTTTATTTCGCGGTAAAACAGATATATTGGCACCGGTATCAATTAGGAAAATAAGGTTGCTGGACTTATCTCTTATGCTGAGGCGATGATTAGAGATGCCCATGCGACTACTCGCCTTCTCCAGCTGCATGGCATCTAGTTTACCGTCTCTTCCGGTTTCCAAGCGCACGGCTGAACACATTTCTGCGCCCTAGCCTTGAAGCGATAATGGTAGAAACACAGCCATTTGTCCCGAGCAGCAGCGCGTCCAGGAGTACGGCTGCGGCGACCTTGAGTCTGCGAACGGGCTCGGATCCTGTCACGTCCGCGTGATTGGGACCGCGATTTGCTCATGGCCATTTTATCCAGTCGCTTGTTAATCTTCGCTATTTCAGCAATGATGGAAGCGTTATCTGACGAAGTCGCTTCTACCCCTGCCACGCTGATGGGTCGCATTGTTTCCATAACCTGGTCTGCTACAGAAGCTAGCGTTTTGAGGTCTTTGGTACCGGTAACCACCAGTACGGCACGAACTGCGGCTGGTAGGTGGTTCTGCCATAAAACGCTCAGAGTTTCATCCTTAAATCGATCCCTGGCCAGGTCCTTCATTTTACGCAGCAGTTGGGATGGGCGCTGGTCTCCGAGGTCCATCTCGCCAATGAGTTTAGTGATTTGGCGCGTTTCGGACTCCTCGAAGATAGTGAGCAACGTTGACTTCAGCAGGTCGTACTTTCCCTCAGCTGGAGGATTCACTAGGATATCCGTGACTTGCTGTACGACATTCTTCCCCAGCTTTGCAATAACCAGATGGTATTTAGCAGCATCCGAGAGCTTCTGGTTGTATAGTACGAATTCGGCCTGTATGAACCACGTGCGCGGCTGATCTTCCCAAAATTCCGGGATTCTCGACGAAACCGTTATTTGAGATATCTCCGCTTCCGGTTTCTCTTCCCTGGACGTCATTTTTGACGTTATAACTACACAGGCATAGGAGAGCACAGCACTGGATCACGTCGGGGTCACCACTTTAACTAATGTCTGTGTAGTGTGTCGAGAAATGAAATAAGTCCTTGTAAGAGATAGCGTTTAATTACATTTTATTCGCGTGTAACAACAGTGCCGGCCCGATCGTCACTGACTACAATTCAGTTATATAGGTACTATACTAAGTGTACTAGTTACATAGGTAGGTTAGTGTAGTTACACACCTCATTCCAAAGTGGCGCCGCCCTGATAGCAGAAAGTCAGGGGGATGAAACTACCATACAAATTTACGAGAATAAAATATGCATCGAAAGTTCTGGCCTCCAGTGAGCGGGGTACATAAACTTGTAGGATAGTTTTCTTAAGCGTTGTAAAAATAACGTTCATTAGATAAAACTGGGGTTCTTACCTAATGATCCAGTGCCGTGTAGTGGCGGTTAAGAATATCCACTACCCCATATCTTCCCGTGGGTGTCGTAAGAGGCGACAGAGGGAGACAGGCAGGAGATGGGCAGCAGCATCTTCCTGATAACAACTGTGACGTAATAAAAAACTGCGGTTGCCAACCCGCTCGCCAAGCGTGGCAACTACGGCAAATACCCCCCAATGAACAAATACACAAAAAGACGGCCCCCAGTCCCCGGCGGCCCCGCTATTCCTGGCTACGGTGGCGACCATGGTAACGGCGGGGCAGGGGGTGCTAAGAATCTCCGGTGGAGGTTCGGTTGCCACCTACGACGACTCGACCTGGCAACATATAACGCACGCACCCTGAGGACTGACGAGAAGATACTGGAGCTGGAAGAAGAGGTAGACAAGTTGCGCTGGCATATTATTGGATTATCCGAGGTCCGAAGAGAGGGGGAGGACACGGCAATCCTCGAGTCCGGCAACTTGTTCTATCACCGGGAGGGCGACCATCTGTCCCAAGGAGGTGTCGGATTTATCGTCCACAAGTCTCTCGTCAACAACGTTGTAAAGATTGGGAGTGTGTCGACGAGGGTCGCGTACCTGATACTCAGAATCACCAAACGGTATTCGCTGAAGGTCATTCAGGTTTACGCACCAACCTCGGCACACCCCGATGAGGAGGTGGAGGAAATGTATGAGGATATTTCCAGAGCCATACATTCCTCCAAAACCCACTACACGGTGTTGATGGGAGACTTCAACGCAAAACTAGGCACAAGAGAAAGCGGTGAGCTGAAGGTAGGGAAATTTGGAGTGGGGCAACGGAACCGAAGGGGCCAGCAGCTGGCCGACTTTATGGAGAAAGAGGGACTCTTTATGATGAACTCTTTCTTCCAGAAGCGGCCCCACAGGAAGTGGACCTGGTCGAGCCCCGACGGTTCGACAAAAAATGAGATTGACTTCATTATGACGACCAGACGCCAACTGTTCAGTGATGTCTCAGTGATCGCAAGGGTGAAAACTGGCAGCGATCACCGAATGGTTAGAGGCACACTGAACCTAAACGTTAAGTTGGAGAGGTCTCGTCTAATGAAGTCAACGCTCCGTCCCCCTCGTGCTCTAATCCAGAATCCCGAAACCTTTCAGCTCGAGTTACGTAACCGCTTCCAGTGCCTAGAAGATTGCAATGCAGTGGACGATATGAACGACAAGCTCGTGGAAACTGTCCATGCGGTCGGAGCTAAGTTCTGCAAGACCCGCCGCAGAAGAACACAAAAACTCTCCGATCACACTCTTAATCTCATGGCTGTTAGACGGGAGATGAGGCTGCAATCGTCAACAGATTTGACAGCATACAGGCAACTGAACAGACAGATCTCCAAGTGCATGCGGCGAGACTTACGCAACTTTAATACTTCTCGTATTAAAGAAGCGATCGAGCGGAACCAGGGCTCCAAAGTCTTTGCCAGAGATCTGTCTGCCAGAAGGAGCCAACTGTCAAAGCTGAAGACTGAGTGTGGCAACATCGTTTCCGGGACACCTGAGATTTTGAGTGAGATTGAGAGGTTCTATGGGCAGCTGTACACATCATCGTTGGAGCCACACGCAAGTGTGAGTAACGATCCAAGAGCAAGTCTTATCCGACACTATTCCGATGATATCCCGGACGTCAGTCTAAGCGAGATTAGAATGGCTCTCCAGCACCTTAAAAACGGCAGGGCCCCAGGCGAGGATGGAATTACAGCGGAGCTTCTGAAAGCGGGTGGAACACCGGTACTTGTAGTCCTTCAGAAGCTCTTCAATTCCGTCCTCCATGGTGGCACTACTCCAGAGGCGTGGAGCAGAAGTGCGGTGGTCTTGTTCTTTAAGAAAGGCGACAACGCTCTCTTAAAGAACTACAGACCGATTTCCCTTCTGAGCCGCGTCTACGTGCTGTTTTCGAGAGTCATTACGAATCGTCTCGCACGCAGACTTGACGACTTCCAGCCTCCCGAACAAGCCGGTTTCCGAAAAGGCTTCAGTACCATAGACCACATACATACCCTGCGGCAGATTGTACAGAAGACTGAAGAGTACAATCTGCCACTTTGCCTGGCGTATGTGGACTATGAGAAAGCCTTTGATTCCGTCGAAATTTGGGCGGTGCTACAGTCCCTTCAGCGGTGCCAACTTGACTGTCGGTATATCGAAGTGCTGAAGTGTTTGTACAGTAGGGCTACGATGGCTATCCGAGTACAGAACCAGAGCTCGAGACCTATCCAACTGCAGAGAGGTGTAAGACAGGGTGACGTTATATCCCCGAAACTCTTCACCGCTGCATTGGAAGACGTTTTCAAGCTACTGGACTGGAAAGGATACGGTATTGACATCAATGGCGAGTACATCACTCACCTTCGATTTGCCGACGATATAGTCCTTATGGCAGAATCGCTGGAGGACTTAAGCACTATGCTCAATGACCTCAATAGTGCCTCCCAACGGATAGGTCTTAAGATGAACATGGACAAAACAAAGATCATGTTCAATGTCCATGTCACACCTATGCCGGTAGTTGTTGGGAGCACTATGCTCGAAGTTGTTGACGAGTACGTTTACCTGGGACAAATAGTCCGACTAGGTAAGTCCAACTTCGACCGAGAGGTCAATCGACGGATTCAACTCGGCTGGGCAGCGTTCGGGAAATTACGACATATCTTTTCGTCAGGTATACCTCAATCTCTAAAAACTAGATTGTACAACCAGTGCGTGTTGCCAGTGATGACTTATGGATCTGAGACGTGGTCCTTCACTGCTGGCCGTATGAGGACGCTTAAGGTCGCTCAGCGAGCTATGGAGAGGGCTATGCTCGGAGTTTCTCTGCGTGATAGACTCAGAAATGAGGATATCCGCAGTAAAACCAGAGTGACCGACATAGCCCAACGGATTAGTAAGCTGAAGTGGCAATGGGCCGGCCATATAGCTCGAAGAACCGATAACCGATGGGGAAGAAAGGTTCTCGAGTGGCAGCCTCGTACCGGTAGGCGTAGTGTAGGGCGACCCCCCACTAGATGGAGTGACGACCTGGTAAGACATGCAGGAAGTCGATGGATGCAGGTGGCTCAGGACCGTGCTTTGTGGCATTACTTGGGGGAGGCCTATGTTCAGCAGTGGACTTGTGAAAGGCTGTAATGATGAATGATGATGATGATGATGATCCAGAACCCACAAAAACAAAAAGTTTTACTTAACATTTCATAGCAATTTTTAATACAATTCGTTGACAGTTCTTTCATATTGAATTAAAAGTTATGTTGCTGAGTATTTAGTTCATAAGTGCATAAAAATATATAAGAAATGATATGTGTAAAATGAATAACTACTCAATTATATTTTAGAAAGAGAAGAAACTATTAAAAAGGTCTAGTAAATATCCATCGGTGTTTTGTTCATTCATAGATGAAGATTGTTGAATAATTCAAACTCAATTGATTGAAGAACCACAAATAAAGATTACTAAAAATACAATAACTTAGAAAACGAAAATATTTTGAAACTTTTTAATTCATCTCCTGTGAAAATCATAATAAGGTGTTTTATGATTATTTATCAAATTTCTTCGTCTTTCATATTAATAATAAAAAACTCTTATGTGAAATAATACTGTGGGCAAAAAGTAGTAAAACTTTGTTCATAATTTTTAAATTCTTTACTTATTCTGCCAAATCTATTTCGTCCCCCTTAAAGTAATCCCCCCGGCTGCAATACACTTATGCCAACGTTTTTTCCAATCCTCGTAACAGTTGTTAAAGTCAAAATCCGGAATAGCCTTCAATGCGCGTGGCGATTCACGTTTAATGTCTTCAATTGACTCAAAACGGTTACCCCGGAGCGGTCGCTTGAGTTTGCTGAACAGCCAGAAGTCGCACGGAGCTAAATCAGGCGAATACGGTGGTTGTGGAACGACATTGGTTGAGTTTTTGGCGAAAAACTCACGAAGCATCAATGCAGTATGCGACGGTGCATTATCGTGGTGCAAAAACCAAGAGTTGTCGGCCCGTAATTCCGGCCTCTTTTTACGAACAGCTTCACGCAAACCACGCATAACACTCAAATAGTATTGTTGACAGTTTGGCCGGTCGGAAGGAATTCGGAGTGCACCACACCTCGATGATCGAAGAAAACTGTCAACATGACCTTGATTTTTGACTTGTTTTGACGTGGTTTTTTGGGCTTCGGCTCACCTTTGGCACGATATTCGGCCGATTGATCGTCTGTTTCTGGGTCGTAAGCGTAGATCCAAGACTCGTCGCCAGTAATAATATGTTTCACAACATCCTGGTAGTCAGAAAGCATTGTTTTACAGACGTCAACGCGACGCTGTTTTTCAAGAAAATGGAGTGATTTTGGCACCAATCGTGCATTCACTTTTCTTAGGCCCAAATGATCTTTTAAAATGGTTTTTACTGATCCTTCCGATATTCCCACGATATCAGTAAGGTCTCTGACTGTTAATCGTCGATTCTCGAGCACCAATTCCTTGATTTTATTGACATGTTGATCATCAGTTGATGTTAATGGCCGTCCTGGGCGTGGTTCGTCATCAACGCGTTCTCGACCCTCTTTGAATAATTTGTACCAATCAAAAACACTTGCTCGTGACATACAATTATCACCGAAGGCCTTATGCAACATTCTGAACGTTTCGGCACTAGAAATTTGATTCCGCACACAACATTTAATGGAACTTCTTTGTTAAATAATTTCACTCATTGTAAAAATCGCCGAATGCACTTTTTGTACTTCAAAAAGACAAGCGTCAACTAAACATTAATGATTACTTTGATGTGATATTTGGCACAGATGTCACTGACAGTCATACCAACATAGGAAAAAAAATTTTGACGAATTGATTTACGCGCGAAATTTAAATTAAAAAGTCTTACTATTTTTTGCCCGCGGTAGTAGGCCAAGTTTTGTCAGTGTTAATGTTATCTACAAAATTTACATTTGGATATTTAGGATTATTATTGGAGATATTCAATAATTAGACATTTCTGTAACATTGAAAATATCGGAGGTAGCTCAATTGAATAGTTCTCACTGTAAATTCCACAGTACGCGAGTAGCCCTGGTTCGATCCCCGCTGGTATCAATGAAATTGTTAATTGGAAGTTTATCTGGTGATTTACCACGTGCTTGGCGATGCGGTGCTTTTTTTTGTAACCTTACGTTTATGTCCAATAATTATCTAGTAGATAACATAAACATTGATAATAAAATTGTACATTTCGTATATAATCAGGATAGTCATTGCATAGAATATGGCATCTAGCGATACTTACCGCTGTCCGCGTTTTACTAAAGACTACAACGTCATCTAGCGTGCAGGGTACACTATTTCGAAAACTGAAATGTGAGTGGCGCATCTATTTTTAGTATATAGGCATTATCTATGCAGAAAATCATGGATGGCCTCCTTATTAAGATAGCTCTCATATTTTTAGACATACTATATATATCTTAATTTGGATAAAAAAAATAATTATCAGAGATGAAATTCATAACCCGAAAGTTAAGGATAATATAGATACTATTAAAATTGGAAAGAACATAATGTCTAATCCTATAGAAATAGCTACTGCTTTCAATGATTATTTTATAGACATGGCCACTAATCATACCTCAACACAAAATTTAAATAAAAAATATGGTTTAAGTAGAAATTCAAGAGTGAATTCGATGTATTTAAGACCAATGACAGAAAATGAAGTTAAAATAGAACTACTATCATTAAACAATACCAATTCAGAGGGTTATGACGAAATTAACACAAAAATTTTAAAATCATGTGCTGATAATTTAACTAAAATTTTGACACATCTAATAAATTTGTCATTCTCATCAGCGAAATTCCCAGAAGCACTGAAATTGTCAATTATAAAACCTTTATTTAAAAAAGGGCGACAGGATGATGTTCAAAATTATCGTCCAATCACGTTAATACCTATTCTGGCTAAAATCTTTGAAAAATGTATGTATAAAAGAATAGTTGATTACTGTAATAAATACCAGATAGTTAAAAGTGAACAATACGGGTTTCAAAAACACAGATCAACCTCACTTGCCATGTTTTCGTTAATAAGAATAATACTTAGTAACATAAACAACAGACAGTTAACAACAGGATTATTCTTTGACCTCTCAAAGGCCTTTGATTGCGTTTCCCATGACATATTATTGCAAAAATTAGAGACAATTGGGATCAGAGGACCAATACTTCAGTGGTTATCGTCATATTTAAAAGACAGACAACAATGTGTTATCATTGATAAAATAGATAAAAACAGTAACTTAACATCTCATTCATCTGGATATAAATATAATAAATAAAAAACAATTGACAAATTAATAGAATGGCTTGACGTAAATAATTTGAAAATTAATTAAGAAAAATCTCATTACATACAATTTAATAAATCTATCAATTCAAATCATAATATTAAACTTAATATACCAAAACTAAAAAAACTTACATGTACAAAATTTCTGGGAGTTCCGTTGGATGAAGATATAAACTGGAAAGAACAAATAGATAACGTATGCCGTAGAATTAATAAATTTGTATATGCCCTTAAAATCGTTAAAAACATCACAAATATTAAGACGGCAATTGCAACGTACCGTGCATACGTAGAGTCTATTCTTCGCTATGGAATCATAATATGGGGTAATAGTACTGACCGAAATAGGGCATTCGTTGCCCAAAAAAAATGTATACGTGCAATGTGCGGGATGTCGCCAGATGTTTCCTGTAAACCAGTATTTAAGAGACTTGGTATATTACCCCTCCCGTCACTATACATTTATGAAGTTAGTATGTTTGTCTTTAAAAATAAGTCATTGTTTATTAAAGCGCGTGATATATATCCCCGAAACCTACGAGACCCAGAAAAACTAGTTCTAGATGTTATTCCTAGAATCGTTAAATACAACAAAAGTTGCCTAAATATGTGTATAAAAATATTTAATAAACTACCTAATGAATTTAAATTATTAAGTGAAAGATTATTTAAGAAACATTTGTTTAATTGGTTAAAAACCGAATGTTATTATGACGTAAAAGATTTTTTAGACTGTAATTAATTAATATTGTTGATTCTGTATTTGCATGCTATTAACCATTGTTAGCGAAACACGATTGCATTAGACAAATTGTAAGATCTTTTTATATCGTGATTCTTGCAAATAAAAATTTATGATTTATGATTTGAATTCAGCTATTTGTACTTTAAAAATGATTGAAAGATTTTAAATATTTCAGAGACACATTGAGATCTGTGACGATAGCCGAGAAGAGGCTGTTGCCGCGTACCAACTTCAGTGGTAATAAACAGATCGTACGCTGCTGCTGGTACGACAAGGACGTAAGTGTAACACGCACGCACACACACGCAGCACGCACGCACACACTTGTGTTTGTTTCTCTTTCTCTTGGTGACTGGTGACGTCTGTACTAAAGTCTTTTAATGTTATCTTAACAGAAATACATTCTAATGATAAATAATTATAAAATTTCTTAAATTTACGCGAACACTACACATTGAATTTGGCCGTGTAGTGGCGGTTGAGAATATCCACTACCCCATATCTTCCCGTGGGTGTCGTAAGAAGCGACAGAGGGACACAGAAAGGAGATGGGCAGCAGCATCTTTCTAATAACAACAATAACATAATAAAAAACGGCGGTTGCCAACCCGCTCGCCAAGCGTGGCAACTATGGCAAATATCCCCCATGAGCAACGACGCAAATAAACGGCCCCCAGTCCCCGGCGGCCCCGCTATTCCTGGCTACGGTGGCAACCATGGTAACGGCGGGGCAGGGGGTGCTAAGAATCTCCGGTGGAGGTTCGGTTGCCACCTACGACGACTCGACTTGGCAACGTATAACGCACGCACCCTAAGGACTGACGAGAAGATACTGGAGCTGGAAGAAGAGGTAGACAAGTTGCGCTGGCATATTATTGGATTATCTGAGGTCCGAAGAGAGGGGGAGGACACGGTAATCCTCGAATCCGGCAACTTGTTCTATCACCGGTTGGGCGACCATCTGTCCCAAGGAGGTGTCGGATTTATCGTCCACAAGTCTCAGTCAAAGATTGGGAGTGTGTCGAAGAGGGTTGCGTACCTTATACTCAGAATCACCAAACGGTATTCGCTGAAGGTCATACAGGTCTACGCACCAACCTCGGCACATCCCGATGAGGAGGTGGAGGAAATGTATGAGGATATTTCTAGAGCCATGCATTCCTCCAAAACCCACTACACGGTGTTGATGGGAGACTTCAACGCAAAACTAGGCACAAGTGAAGGCGGTGAGCTGAAGTTAGGGAAATTTGGAGTAGGGCAACGGAACCGTAGGGGCCAGCAGCTGGCTGACTTTATGGAGAAAGAGGGACTCTTTATGATGAACTCTTTCTTCCAGAAGCGGCCCCACAGGAAGTGGACCTGGTCGAGCCCCGACGGTTCGACAAAAAATGAGATTGACTTCATTATGACGACCAGACGCCAACTGTTCAGTGATGTCTCAGTGATCGCAAGGGTGAAAACCGGCAGCGATCACCGAATGGTTAGAGGCACACTGAACCTAAACGTTAAGTTGGAGAGGTCTCGTCTAATGAAGTCAACGCTCCGCCCCCCTCGTGCTCTAATCCAGAATCCCGAGACTTTTCAGCTCGAGTTACGTAACCGCTTTCAGTGCCTAGAAGATTACAATGCAGTGGACGATATGAATGACAAGCTCGTGGAAACTGTCCATGCGGTCGGAGCTAAGTTCTGCAAGACCCGCCGCAGAAGAACACAAAAACTCTCCGATCACACTCTTAATCTCATGGCTGTTAGACGGGAGATGAGGCTGCAATCGTCAACGGATTTGACAGCATACAGGCAACTGAACAGACAGATATCCAAATGCATGCGGCGAGACTTACGCAACTTTAATACTGCTCGTATTAAGAAGCGATCGAGCGGAACCAGGGCTCCAAAGTCTTTGCCAGAGATCTGTTTGTCAGAAAGAGCCAACTGTCAAAGCTGAAGACTGAGTGTGGCAGCATCGTTTCCAAGACACCTGAGATTTTGAGTGAGATTGAGAGGTTCTATGGGCAGCTGTACACATCGTCGTTGGAGCCACACGCAAGTGTGAGTAACGATCCAAGAGCAAGTCTTACCCGACACTATTCCGATGATATCCCGGACGTCAGTCTGAGCGAGATTAGAATGGCTCTCCAGCACCTTAAAAACGGCAGGGCCCCAGACGAGGATGGAATTACAGCGGAGCTTCTGAAAGCGAATGGAACACCGGTACTTGAAGTCCTTCAGAAGCTCTTCAATTCCGTCCTCCATGGTGGCACTACTGCGGTGGCGTGGAGCAAATGTGCGGTGGTTTTGTTCTTTAATAAAGGCGACAAAGCTCTCTTGAAGAACTACAGACCGATTTCCCTTCTGAGCCGCGTCTACGTGCTGTTTTCGAGAGTCATTACGAATCGTCTCGCACGCAGACTCGACGACTTCCAGCCTCCCGAACAAGCCGGTTTCCGAAAAGGCTTCAGTACCATAGACCACATACATACCCTGCGGCAGATTGTACAGAAGACCGAAGAGTACAATCTGCCACTTTTCCTGGCGTATGTGGACTATGAGAAAGCCTTTGATTCCGTCGAAATTTGGGCGGTGCTACAGTCCCTTCAGCGGTGCCAAGTTGACTGTCGGTATATCGAAGTGCTGAAGTGTTTGTATAGTAGGGCTACGATGGCTATCCGAGTACCGAATCAGAGCTCGAAACCTACCCAACTGCAGAGAGGTGTAAGACAGGGTGACGTGATATCCCCGAAACTCTTCACCACTTCATTGGAAGACGTTTTCAAGCTACTGGACTGGAAAGGATACGGTATTAATATCAATGGCGAGTACATCACTCACCTTAGATTTGCCGACGATATAGTCCTTATGGCAGAATCGCTGGAGGACCTTAGCACTATGCGCAATAACCTCAATGTTGTCTCCCAACGGGTAGGTCTTAAGATGAACATGGACAAAACAAAGATTATGCTTAATGTCCATGTTTCACCTATGCCGGTAGTTGTTGGAAGCACTATGCTCGAAGTTGTTGACGAGTACGTTTACCTGGGACAAATAGTCCGACTAGGTAAGTCCAACTTCGACCGAGAGGTCAATCGACGGATTCAACTCGGCTGGGCAGCGTTCGGGAAATTACGACATATCTTCTCGTCAGGTATACCTCAATCTCTGAAAACTAAAGTGTACAACCAGTGCGTATTGCCAGTGACGACTTACGGATCAGAGACGTGGTCTTTCACTGGAAGTGGCAATGAGCCGGCCATATAGCTCGAAGAACCGATAACCGATGGGGGAGAAAGGTTCTCGAGTGGCAGCCTCGTACTGGTAGGCGTAGTGTAGGGCGACCCCCCACTAGATGGAGTGACGACGTGGTAAGACATGCAGGAAGTCGATGGATGCAGGTGGCTCAGGACCGTGCTTTGTGGCATTACTTGGGGAAGGCCTATGTTCAGCAGTAGACTTGTGAAGGGCTGTAATGATGAAATGATGATGATGACACATTGAATATAACTATTATTTACGGATTTTATCCCGTTTATTTACTTTAATTTATTTTGATTATCCCGACGTTTCGGGCGCTTTACAGCACCCATGGTCACGGGGGGGGGGGGACTGAGATGTTTGACATCCCAATGTAATAGTCCGGCTACCTTCAGTTTTTGAATATTAATTTTTGGTCCGATTTACGCAAAACGAGCTTATAGTATCATGAAGTCTTGCAGTGATATGCTTGGGTTTGGGTTTAATTTCCCACCCATCCCATCCATATCATCATAACCTATCCATCTTCTCTATTGAAATTTGGATGTTTTTTTAATTTCAATAGCTTCGCATATCAACCTTCAAGTCTGCCAGTAATTAGAGTTGCGTACAAAAATATTTGTTTTTAAATATTCGTGATTAGTATTCGCCGAATACGAATGTTCAGAAAATGTCTACTATTCGGCGAATACGAATATTCGTATTCGTTGCATCTCTTAATGTTATCTTAACAGAAAGACATTCTGGTGACGTCTGTACTAACAACTCTTAATGTTATCTTAACAGAAATACATTCTGGCGATATCTGTACTAACGACTCTTAATGTTGTCTCAACAGAAAGATATTCTGGTGACGACCGGTGAGTCTGGTCTCCTGAGTGTTTGGAGCGGTCAAGGCGCCTCGGAGAACGATGCCAGCGCTCGCAAGCTGACCAACTCGCTCAGCAAACTGCATGCCAATAGACATAAACCCTATTAGAAACATTTTGTAGTTTCATTTAACACTACCTCTATATATATTTATTTTTAACGTACATCTCCGCCTTTAGGTACGTATTTTAAGTTTCTGTCCATCCAAAAGTTGCCTGGAACAGAGTGCTCTTAGTGATAAAGTCCCCCATTGAGGCTTTGGTTAATACACTTTTTCATTTTTTTTAGTAAATTGTTATGGTGTATAATAAAATTATGTTTATTATTATACGGGGATATTTAAATAGTTTTCTCATAAAAATCAAAAAATAAAAAACCAACCAGATGGAAGCCCTCGGCAGGGGAGACTAAACGATCGAGGTTTCCGGGAAGCGAAAAATACCGGCGGACGTTGCGGGCGGTATCGAGCAGCATCGCTTTCTGCATTTAAGCTTGTAGCGGTCCGTCACGACGCACTTTTTATAAAACCCTTGTAACTTGGGTAACATATTCGAAATCCAAAATTTGTCGTCTTTGTAGATTTTTAGTACTTTTAGTGAATAATCTGGGCCAATCCATATGGCAAGCATGCAGACATTTTTATTCAATCAAAATAAACTATCTGGTATAATAATAATGTGCGAACTTTATACTAATTGAAATATACTGTACGAAAGTAAATACTTCCAATGATCAAAATCTGCGATCGTAGTTGAGTTCTATTTCGGAACATAGGCCAAAATAGCAGCGTCTATAACGGCAATGGACGCACACTATGATAATATCGAAATAAGACAGAGCGCGCGAAATCAACTGGCAAAGGTCCAACCTCGACAACTGTTCGCGTAGTAATGATTTCAAATGACCGGCGTAGGGGAATATATGGTGGTTTTATTTAATTAATAAAAAAATAATAGTACCGAATTAAAAAGTAAAAATCATGGTATAGTTTAAGCAAATGTTGATGATTATTTTACGTCAAAATGATGCAGAATATTCTCCAGTTATTTACTGCTTACAGATGGACACATTTTCAACTATTATCCTATGGGAGATTGTACTCCTTACCTCTATACTCCATGGCTCGTAGGTACACTTACTATTTATGACAGTTATATTTAGTGTTTACTGTGACAACCCTGGTTTTATTATCTATTTTAGATATAGGTACAATAAAAATGCAATTATTATAGGTATAGTTTGTCAATCAAATGTGTAAATGGAAAAATATTACAAATAATACGGATATGTAGGTAGAGGCAGTTAGTTACATAAAAAGTAAAAAGCTGAAAATCTTACACAAATATATCTTAACGTCTAGGTCACCACAAATTCTATTTATTTGCGTCTTTGTGCCTAAATCTCGCGTTAACACTGACGAATTAGAAATGCGTCAAAAAACCGATAAATACATAGAACGATATGCACTACTCTTCTTATACCTCTCATCCGACGATCGAACTATGTATCCCCCGAAATACACCTAATTTGGTCAATTTTTACACCACATCCATTGTTGGCGACGCGTCTATAAGAATATTTCAATTTATTAGTTAACCGATTACGAATAGCTTCTAAAAACAAATTATCGAGCGATAATATTCTAATAAGAAAACACTTAGTTGAATCTTAAAGAAATATCGAAATAATGATTTGAAGGTCTTGGGTTCGATTCCCAGGCCGGACTAGTTTGTCGTTTTCTTAGTAATATTTTCTTAATAAATTCATATAGGGAATTTTTAAGATATAAATTATGTTCCGGGTTCAGTTGCACGGTTAAAATCACCTTTCCAATAATGTTAGTTTAAAGGAATATTAAAGTAAAGTTAGAGACCAGGATTTGTTCCCCGGTCGAAATGATCACTTTGTGAATAAATAGAATTAATGGAAATTGATTGCATAGGTATTATCTTATACGAGTTTGATAAGTTTTGTATGAAAACAAAATGTCTATTTTCAATGTATTGATTCATGAAATATTTTGTCTATGTTATCTGATAAGAGACATGATAACTGATAAGATTCTAGTTGGAAATAATTTCCTACAATTTGGGAGTCGTGTAGAATCAGTTGTTCACCTAGTATTGGTTGATAGTAGTGTGTGCTAAATTTGCCATTTTTGCCGACAAGTGAAAGTCGTGTGAGAATTAGTTGTTCAAATAGCGTGAGTTCATAGCCGCACGTTAACTTAGGAGGTCAAAACAAGTAAAAATTTGAATATTTGCAAATTTCAGCAATTTATGTAAAATAGACTTGTAAAATATTTCAGAATGACTGTATGAGCAAAATAGGTGAATTCTGTGTTATTTTTATGTGAAAATTCCTTTGGATTAGTGAAATATTGATAGTTTTGTGCAAGAAATTTAAAAGTGTTTTTAATAGTGAAATGTATAGGAAAATGTAAATTAAACTATTGTATTAGTTAAGATATTTATATTTTTAAGTGAAGAACATTGTTTCAACCTTATATGTTAGATATTTAAGAATTCTAACTTGGTGCATATGTTGTAAAATAGACATATTTTGTTGAATAAATAAAAGGTTTTTTGTGATATAAAAATGTAATGTATATTTAGGTCCGTGTATAGATATTTTTTGTGCTAGCTTTATAAGTAAAATGTATAAATGTATGTCTTATACAAATAAAGATATTGGGCAAACCGTGAGAGAGTGATAGTACAAATTGATGTAATTAAGTGTTGTAATCGCACAGAGGGCGCGGCTCTCTTTCGCGTATAGTTTTGTGGTAGCTCAGTAAACGAGTTTTCTTGCAGTTCGTTCGGGGAAGTTCTAGGAAGTTCGGGGAGGTTCGGGGAAGTTCGGAAAACTTCGGGACAGTTCAGCACCAGCAGTATAATCAAGAAAGAAAAAGTGCATAGGGAAAGTAATTACTCTCTCACGGAACGGTTTGAAGATAATTGCTGTTTTATTCCCAAGGAATCCTTTAAAAGTGAAATACAGTCCACCGTGTCGCTGTTGCGGCACATATCGAAGAATTAAGGCGTTGGGACCGGGACGACTTCGGAAGACCCGTAATCCCCGCCTGAACCTATTTGAAGAAAAGGAAGAGGTTGACGCCCTTGTGTGTTACTCCGTTGCGGGGTTAGGAAATCCGCTGCTGAACCAGCTGGAACAAACGACCTCCCTCTGTCCCGACTCTGGTTCCTTTTAGTGGTCCTTCGAGGAGTTAAGGAACCAGCTGTGAACCTGTATCTTTTCAATTGGTCCTTCGAGCCGGATCAAGAGGACCTTCCTCTCTGTACCTTTTCAATTGGTCCTTCGCAATCGGATAGAAGAATCAGAAGTGAACTGCTGGATACCAATCAAGAGGACGCACTTACTGTCTTCAAGTGCAAGAAAGAAGAAGAAGCATCTCTTCAGGTGCAAGAAAGAAGAAGCATCTCTTCAGGTGCAAGAAAGAAGAAGAAGCATCCACCGCTGCTGCTACCAGGCGAGGGTGCTCGTGGGGGCACCTTTCTGCATCGCGGCCGGAGGAGAGCGCCTGGGCGAGGCGTCACCGGCGACTGGGCGGCGAGCACAGCATACATCCCGACCCCCTAACGGTGCCAAACCGGTCGGGCTCTGGCACAACACCTTCGGGTGGAGCAGTTCTCTCGAGCGAGACTGCGCTCTCACTACTGGCTCGAATGTTTCGTCATATTCCTTGGGGGGAAAGTTCCTAAACCTTTCCTCCATTCCATTCCTGCACGACTCCATCCCTGGACGGCTCACCAAAGTAGGCCCCCGTCCAGGATTGATAGGGCTGATAGGGCTGTTAGGGTGGTAGTAGGGTTGTAGGGTTGGGAGATAAAGGGGGGGAGGGGTAGTGGGGTTAGGCTGGGGTGTAGAAGGGTTATAGGTAAGGGATTGTAGGGACCGTAGGGACAGTTAGGGACCGTAGGCCAACAATCACCTTCCTGCAAGATGAAGAAGGCACAAGACCAGACAGAGAGGAGCGAGGGAAGCAGGACAAGAACAGGCTCTCAAGAAAGGCTAAAGAAGTGGAGTCATCTGGAGTGACCACAGCTACTCCTTCAAGTGCAGCCACCACCGATACGTCCACATGCACGTGGGACTCAGGAGCGTCCGTGGCAACGACAAGCAACAGGACGGACACCAGTGGTACGCAGACCAGCACCGAACAGAAATCCGTTATATCCAAGAGTGAAACGATAGTCGAAAAAGTAGGTCAAAGGACCGAAGAAGGGGCATCGTTAAGAACAGTAATCGGGCACACTAGTGACAAAGGGTCACAGATCGCGATCGGCGAGGCTGAAAGCCGAATTAGAGTCGCGGATTAAATTCGAACGCTCAGAGCTCGAACGAGCACAGGCAGCTGCTGCCTTAGCCAAGTCTCAATTGGAGTTGGCACGTCTCAACCGAGAAGAGGAGATCGACTCGAGTGAGGATGAAGAAGAGCGGAATACTCAGGTGGAACCTTTCGTGAGGAGTTGGGTTCAACAGACCATAATGAGCGCGCCGGTTAGTGTAACGCAACCCGACATTACTGATAAGGGAGCGTGTAATGGATCACGCCGCAAAGGGGCGGAGGTCGAGCGCAACCTAGGAAATTCACAGAAAGCATACGCGAGTGAGGTGTCAGAATTGACCGAAGCGATTGTGAGTGCAATAAAGATAGCGGGTAAAGATAAGTCTTCCCAGCTTCATTTCCTCCAGGAATTACCGGTCTTCGATGGAGACCCGGGTGAATGGATAATTTTCAAAACGGTGTTTGAAGACACAAGAAGCCAATTTTCAGGGGTGCAGAATGTCGCACACCTTAGGAGGGCATTAAAAGGCACCGCTAAGGAAGCGGTTAAGTCGTTGTTTACTTTGTGTGAACCAGAAGAAATAATGAACGCTATCGAAAGAAGATTCGGTAGGGTTGAGATGCTCATTCTAGCCGAAATCGAGAATGTAAAGCGTATGCCAAGATTGGCGGAAGATTGCCGAAATATAGGTTCTTTTGCAAGTCGCATTACGAACGTGGTTGCTGTAATACAAGCGTTGAGCCAACCACAGTATTTATACTCACCGGAGTTAGTGAGCCGTATAGTGGAGAAACTTGGAACTATGATTAAATTTAAATGGTTCGAATATCGAGCTCAGCATCCTTTGGAGCCAGAGTTACAGAAGATGGCCAAATTTTTGAATTCATTGAGTGAACAATTTGGAACGTCCTTAAGCAGTGAAAATGTGCCTGAAAAACGGAAACGTCCTGAATTCAGGAAGCAAACTGTACACACTGCAAAGGGGTGTGTACGCAACCGTGTTAAGAGCGAGCGTTATGAACGCCGAAATAATAAAGGGCACAACCGACAAATGGTTATGATAACCCATGATAAGCCTGTAAGTCGGGTAACACATAAGTGTGTTATATGCAACAAGGAACACTCTATAGTGAGTTTGTCACCTAACCATAGGAGGTTAGAGTGCAGAGCGAAAAAATGTGGTGTAGAGGGATGTACAATAGCATACCATCGAATGCTACATCGATACCCCAATAAAAATACCTCGCCGCAAGGGGACGAGGGGGGTAAAGAGGCTCAAATTACAACTGTTAGTACAGTGAAAGCACTGGCATGTGCATATTTAAAAATTATACCGGTCGAGTTGTATGGACCTAAAGGAAAGGTCGAGACCACAGCTCTTCTGGATAAAGGGTCAACCATGACACTCATAGAGGAGTGGATGGCTCAGAAGTTAGCACCTCGCGGACGCAAAGAAGAATTACGTATTGAAGCCATAGGAGGTAAGCGAATTAACGACGACAGTTCGTATCGCTTAAACGTTAAAATAAAAGGCATTTTCTCGAAAGACTTAGAAGAGATAAGTGTACAAACAAGTCACTTAACCTTTCTCCGCAGTCAGTAAGTCGAGAATTATTGCAACGGTGTTCTCATTTGACACCGATTAAGGACGAGTTGATGTATGAGAGGTCTAGACCTACCATATTAATTGGCCAGGACAATTGGCATCTCATAGTTACTCGTGAATTAATTTCAGGAGGTAAGAACCTACCTGTAGCATCGCTCACCAAACTTGGATGGGTTTTACATGGTCACATATCGGGTGGCCACCAAGAAGGAGGAGGACATGAAGAAGTTAATCAAGGATTATTTTAGTTTGGAATCTCTGGGAGTGTCTGCGCGAAAGCCCACTAACGACCCAGAAGAACGAGCTTTAAATATTTTGAACAAAACGGTACGTCGTATACCTAATAATAGGTACGAGACTGCTTTGTTATGGCGCACAGATAATGAGTGCATGCCGTCGAATATAGCGCAGGTTGAAAGTCGCCTGTTTAATATCGAAAAGAAGCTCGATAAAAATAGCGAGTTGAAAAAAGAATATGAGAAGCAAATTGAAAATCTCATCGTTAACGGTTACGCAGAGAAAGCGAACCATATTTCCATTTCCCCACGCACGTGGTATCTTTCTCACTTCGCAGTGACTCATCTACATAAAAGGAAAATAAGAATAGTTTCGACGCCGCCGCAAGGACGCGCGGACGTTGTCTCAATAATGCATTGTTAACCGGACCGGACTTATTGAAGTCGTTATTTGGCGTTCTGCTACGATTCAGAGAAGGAAGCGTGGCAGTGATGGCAGACATTAAAGAAATGTTCCTGCAAGTGAAAATTCGGGAAGAAGACAGGGACAGCCTTCGATTCTTATGGCGGCACAATCGTGACGCGCCACCGGAAGAGTATAGAATGACGTCACTCATATTTGGAGCGGCATCATCACCATGCATCGCTATATATGTGAAGAATAGGAATGCGCAGGATAACGCACATATCTATCCAGAAGCAGCTTCCGCGACGGAAAGCAATTTTTATATGGATGACTATCTGCAGGCATTTCCCGACGTGACGACGGCCGAAAGGACAGTAAACGATATGTATGAATTACATAAACGTGCTTCTTTCCAACTGAGGGGATGGGCTAGCAACCGACCCGAGGTTTTATGTAAAATGGAGAATAAATATAAGAGCGACAGTGCTTCACTGGGAGATAAGGAGCACACAGAACACACTTTAGGTTTGATCTGTAATATCAAACGAGATATAATAAGTTTCTCCATAAGTCTTCGTAACACACCGGAAGAGGTGATGGAAGGTTTACGACCGCCTACGAAGAGGGAGATAACTAGCGCTGTGATGTCAGCCTTCGATCAGGACTCGCATCACCCATAACGATTCAAGGGAAGTCGCTAATCCAGCAAGTATGGAGGACAGGCATCTCTTGGGATGAAGAAGTTTCACACGAATTACACGTATTATTTTGTAAATGGATATCGGAAGTGAAGAAATTAGGTAATTTAGAAGTACCTAGACCCGTTGCTGAAGGCGTCGGCAAGGGAGAGTTACACACTTTCACGGATGCTAGTGAAAAAGCATACGCCGCCGCTGTGTATTACGTCACCACGGACGAGCTAGGAGAAAGGCGGATTACGCTGATCGACGCAAAGGCAAGAGTAGCGCCGCTGAAACCAATTTCCATTCCAAGGCTTGAATTACAAGCAGCTCTTATGGGCAGTCGACTGGCTGCATCAGTTAGTGAAGAGAGCAAGTACGAGATATCCAAACGAATATTTTGGACGGACTCACGTACAGTGTTAGCGTGGATTAAGTCAGATCCTCGCGCCTTTAAACCATTCGTTGCTCATCGATTGGCTGGGATCGAATATCACAGTAAACCATGTGAATGGCGATGGGTTCCGACGTCACAAAACGTGACAGACGACGCCACTAGAAGTTTTCCTTCCACCTTCGATGTAAGTCATCGCTGGTTTCAAGGACCTGAATTCCTCAGGAGAAGTCCCGATTTATGGCCCAAACATGTGGACACCATAAATAGCTTAGAAACGGGTGAAGAAAAATCGCCGAAAGGCGTAAACGCGCTAAGAAAGCAAGAGCCGTTAAGTCTACCCGACTACGGACGATTTAGCAGCTTTAAGAAATTCCTTGGGGCAAGTACACGCACCTTACAAGCGGTAGAAAAATTCAAGAGTTTAAGAAAGTCGGTTAAAGGACCCGACAACACAGCCGAAAAGTCGGTTATGTGTTCCAACGAAATTTTAGCAAAGTCGGTTAAAGGACCCGACGGCGCGTTGGACATAACGCTCTTAAAAAGAGCTGAATTATTAATTTGGAAGTTCGTTCAAGACGAGTGTTTCCACTCGGAAATAAAATGCTCGAAAGCAGGCAAAAGCGTTGAAAGAAGTTCACGCTTAAGTAAATTATCTATGGAAATAGGAGAGGATAACTTACTCCGTTTAAATGGGCGTTTACCTTTCAAGTCTAATTTGACTGAGGAAAGTAGAAAATCTGTCGTATTAGACGGTAAACACGAAATCGTTAAAATGATGATTAGAGAAGTTCATCATCATTTTGGACATGCCAATCAACAGACGGTGATGAATGAGGTGAACCAAAAATTTTATGTCTCGAACTTGCGTAACGTTGTACGAAGTGTGTCACATCACTGTCAGTGGTGCAGGACATACAGGTCAAAGCCGCAGAACGTGCCACAAGGAAATCTTCCTTTGGAGAGAATAGCTCATCATGAACCACCTTTTACATGCTCAGCCGTAGATTATTTCGGACCTATGGGTGTGACTATAGGAAGGCGACACGAAAAACGTTGGGGTGTTTTATTTACGTGTCTGACCACCAGAGCAGTACATCTGGAATTAGCAGCCTCATTGACACCAGCGTCAATGATAATGGCGTTGAGGCGATTTATCGCCAGAAGAGTAAAACCAGCCGTTATATACAGCGATAACGGGACGAATTTCAAAGCTGCAAATAAAGAATTATTGCAAGCATGCGAAGAGTGCTATGAGGGCATGAAAAACGAGTCATTTAGAAAATATATTAAATGGAAATTTATTATATGGAAATTTATTAAATGGAAATTTATACCTCCGGGAGCACCGCACATGGGTGGCGCTTGGGAGAGGTTAGTAAGATCGATTTAATATTGCGTTGACCGCTACGCTCAAAGAAAGGAGCCCGCGAGAGGAGGTTCTGCATACGTTGCTTTTAGAAGCAGAGCATACTGTAAATTCCAGACCTCTGGTAACATTCAGTATGGATAGTCCTGAAGAGGGTTTGACACCCAATCATTTTCTTCTCGGACGCTCATGTGGTGATCGACCACCTGGATTATTTTTAGAGCAACATCTGACGGGTCAACTCAACTGGAAATCCGCCCAGAGGTTAGCCGACCATTTTTGGACGAGATGGCTGAAAGAGTACATGCCTACTTTAATACCTCGAACGGGTAATACGGAAGGTTCATGGAACCTAAAGAAGGTGATATTGTCTTAATAATAGATCATTCGTTGCCACGAAATACGTGGCCGATAGGCAAGATTAATAGGACGCTACCGGGACCAGACGGTCACACCAGAGTGGTTGACGTCATTACTAGCACAGGTATCTTGAGGAGACCTACATCCAGTCCTGGTACCCGCGACGCCTCTCAAATGATGGTGCTGATGCACGGGGGGAGGTTGTTGGCGACGCGTCTATAAGAATATTTCAATTTATTAGTTAACCGATTACGAATAGCTTCTAAAAACAAATTATCGAGCAACAATATTCTAATAAGAAAACACTTAGTTGAATCTTAAAGAAATATCGAAATAATGATTTGAAGGTCTTGGGTTCGATTCCCAGGCCGGACTAGTTTGTCGTTTTCTTAGTAATATTTTCTTAATAAATTCATATAGGGAATTTTTAAGATATAAATTATGTTCCGGGTTCAGTTGCCCGGTTGAAATCACCTTTCCAATAATGTTAATTTAAAGGAATATTAAAGTAAAGTTAGAGACCAGGATTTGTTCCCCGGTCGAAATAATCACTTTGTGAATAAATAGAATTAATGGAAATTGATTGCATAGGTATTATCTTATACGAGTTTGATACGTTTTGTATGAAAACAAAATGTCTATTTTCAATGTATTGATTCATGAAATATTTTGTCCTTGTTATCTGATGACATGACATGATAACTGATAAGATTCTAGTTGGAAATAATTTCCTACAATTTGGGAGTCGTGTAGAATCAGTTGTTCACCTAGTATTGGTTGATAGTAGTGTGTGCTAAATTTGCCATTTTTGCCGACAAGTGAAAGTCGTGTGAGAATTAGTTGTTCAAATAGCGTGAGTTCATAGCCGCACGTTAACTTAGGAGGTCAAAACAAGTAAAAATTTGAATATTTGCAAATTTCAGCAATTTATGTAAAATCGACTTGTAAAATATTTCAGAATGACTGTATGAGCAAAATAGGTGAATTCTGTGTTATTTTTATGTGAAAATTCCTTTGGTTTAATTAGTGAAATATTGATAGTTTTGTGTAAGAAATTTAAAAGTGTTTTTAATAGTGAAATGTATAGGAAAATGTAAATTAAACTATTGTATTAGTTAAGATATTTATATTTTTAAGTGAAGAACATTGTTTCAACCTTATATGTTAGATATTTAAGAATTCTAACTTGGTGCATATGTTGTAAAATAGACATATTTTGTTGAATAAATAAAAGGTTTTTTGTGATATAAAAATGTAATGTATATTTAGGTCCGTGTATAGATATTTTTTGTGCTATCTTTATAAGCAAAATGTATAAATGTATATTGGGCAAACCGTGAGAGAGTGATAGTACAAATTGATGTAATTAAGTGGTGTGATCGCACAGAGGCCGCGGCTCTCTTTCGCGTATAGTTTTGTGGTAGCTCAGTAAACGAGTTTTCTTGCAGTTCGTTCTGGTTAAGGATCTCCTAGGTGTACGTTGTTTGTAGTTAGCAGTGGCCACCATCACCAGAGGGAAGGGTAGGCAACCAGCCCCCCCCCCCTCAGCACCAATGGAAACGGTGGGTCCCACAGAGCAAAGGGCAACCACCGGGGCGACTCTCTGACCTCCTGCCAATGACGCCACTAAGAGGCAACCATCCCAAAGGAAGAGGCGGAGGAATTGGAGTGGGAGAACGGAACAGCCTCCTCCTCAGGCTGTGAGTACCTCTACCCCTACAACCACAGGACCGATAGCCTCGCAGGCGCAGGTTGCTGCAAGAACACCAGCACCAACTACGACAGGTAGAGCGCCAGAAAGGGCTCTACCAGAAAGCAGAGCCCGCTCTACCCAAAGGAATACCATAACCAATGCCCCGAGACCAGTGCCTTCACAGCGTAGTGCAGAACGCAGACCACCAACGTCCGGCTTCGAGACGGCTGATGCCATCCACAGATTGGTAGGCATAGCCATCGAAGTCGGAACACAAGTCCTGGCCGACATAAGGGCCGACGTAAGACAGACCCCGTTACCGCCATCATGAAGGCGCTGGCATCACTACTGGCAAGGCACTACGGAGGATAGTAACCTGCGTCTGCTTTACTGGAACCCGGACGGGATTCGTCAAAGGATCCACGAACTCCGCACGGTCACCCAGCAACAGGACATCCAGGTGATCTTAGGTAACCTTATAGTTAGTTCAGTTAGTATGCAAAGTTTCATGATCTAATGAATATGAATAATAAATAAATGATGAATACCAGCGGTTTATTGTTCAGTTTGGAGGTAACTTTGGATTCTTTTTTTTCTATCGAGAAAATTTTACGGAACCGTGTTTTCGTCTAACATAGTACTTAACATTAATTCTCAACTTCATCACATATTTATTTCAAAATTAATGTTGCAATATTTTTGGCATAACGAAGGATCTTGCTATGCCATTTGAGGTAGTATTTTTATTATTTCCCCTTAATAAAAAAATAAACCTAGAAACCAGACTTTGTTGGACCACAAGTTTAGATGAAGATGTGAAAGAGAAGTATAAATGTAGACTGAGAGAAAATATTAGATGTTTGAATGAGTTGTGTATGAATGATTTAGACCTGAATACTGTGTGGGATAATATTAAGAAAGGTTTGGTGGATGCCGCCACCAAAGTATGTGGTGTAAGTAAGAGAACAAATGAAAGGAAAAGTAATACGTTGTGGTGGGATGATGAGGTACGGGTTGAAGTTGAATCAAAGAAGAAAGCATGGTTGGATTTACTAGCAACCAAAGCTGGTAATTCTTCTGGTATGAATGATGAGATTGAAAGAAAAAAGGCAGAATTTAGATATCTAAATAAGAGAGTAAAAGAAGTTGTTGAAAGGAAAAAGAAAGAAAGAACGGATAAGAATGATAGAAGGATATCTGACAATTTTCAGGCTAACATAAAAATGTTCTGGAAACTCGTAAGAACTGCCAGGGGAAATACAAAACAGCCTATAATTAATGCTATAAGAGACGAGAATGGATGTATTCTGAATGATGAAGTTTCGAATTGAAACAGATGGAAGGAATACTTTGAAAGCGTGTTTATGAGTGAAGAGTCGTCTGAATTAAATGAACTAGAAATTCCGAAAGAAGTGGAAAGGGGTATGGATAAGTGTAGATGAAATAATGAAAAGCATGAAAGCAGGTAAGGCAGCTAGATATAATACAGTATCACTCGAAATGCTAAGGTCTGGAGAGGGAGTGGTGGCAGGCCTGCTGTACACCTTGTTTAATTTATGTTGGGAATTAAAACGGGTACCGGATGACTGGTGTAAAGCAGTTATAGTACCAATATATAAAGGAAAAGGGTCACAGCAGGACTGCGAAAACTACCGTGGTATCAGCTTGCTGGTAGTATTGTGGGTAAACTGTATGCTAAGGTGTTAATTGAAAGAGTTATGAAAGAAACTGATGGAAAAATTTGGGATGTGCAAGCAGGTTTTAGAAAGGGAATGGGGTGTACAGATCAAGTCTTTTCCATGCGCATGATTGTGGAGAAGTTTTTGGCCAAAAACCAGAAAGGTTTTTGTGCGTTCATGGACTTGGAAAGGGCTTATGACAGAGTGGACAGGAATGTGTTATGGCAAACACTGAACTCATATGGGTTGAGCGCTGGTTTGATACAGACATTAAGGTCTCTTTATAGGGACTCTAGTGCTTGTGTCAGGATCAATGGGGTCTACTCGGACTGGTTTGACATCCAAAAAGGTGTCAGTCAGGGTTGTGTAGCTTCCCCTTGGCTGTTCAACCTATTTATGGACAAGTGTTTGCAAACTTTGAAAGATGAAGAATGTGGGTTAAGAATGGGCGAGTTAACCGTCAAATGCCTTTTTTACGCCGATGATCAAGTCATATTTGCGTCATCGGCGGCTGAGTTGCAAATGATGGTTACATTAATGAACTGGGAATTAAAAGTAAGGGGAATGAAAATGAACGCAAGTAAGACGAAAGTGATGGTTTTTGAAAAAGAAGAAAGCAAAACGGTATGTGAAATAAGAATAGAAGGAGAGTTAATTGAGCAAGTGGATGAGTTTGTGTATTTGGGATGTGTATTTAGCAGGGATGGAGATATGATAGGGATATAGAACGACGAGTAAATGCAGGGAATGGAGTGAATGGGGCACTACACTCTATTATGAAGAACCAGAATGTGTCAAAAATGCACGCATGGTAATTCATAATGCTGTGTTAGGCCCTACTTTAATGTATGGTAGTGAAAGCTGGGTGTGGCAGAAGAAGCACGAAAGTAGAATAAATGCTGTAGAAATGCAGTCTTTGAGGAATATGCTAGGGTTGAATCTGAATGACAGGGTGAGAAATTGCGTGATAAGAGATAAATGTGGTATGCAAGATGATGTTGTGACCAGGATTAAGAAAGGAATGTTTCGGTGGTTTGGTCATATAAAAAGAATGAATGAGGAAAGAGTGACAGATGTGAACGGCCGAGTCGGGAAGGGACGCCCTAGAAAAAAGTTTATCGACCAAATTGGCGATATTTTGAAAATGGGCCACGTTAGAAGTACCCTTAACCGACGAGCATGTATGCGTAGATATATGGATGTAAAGGAGGCGAAAGAGGTATGTCAGGATCGTGCCAAATGGAAATCCGTAGTCTCTGCCTACCCTGTCTGGGTGACAGGCGTGAGTGTTTATGTATGTAAGTTTAGCGTGCCCCACGATATTTATCTATAAAGACCGATACCTCTTGAAGAAAGTTGTCAGTCACCGTGGTCAGCCCCGTAAATTCCCGCATGACCAGTTACGACGTGCCCCACAACCAGGTGCAGTCTTAAACCAACAGGCGGCCGTGTCGCCTAGACACAGACGAGCATCAACGAGCACCCGGCATTGTTAATACGCTGGTGACAGTGCCAGCACCAACCTAACCTGTGTCAAAACTAGCTAGTGCTAGTTTAGGGTTTCGTCAGTAATCGTCGATTAGAGACATAGGAAAATATGGATTCCATCCCGGTGAGAACCTTTCATGTTATATTCTTACTTTACAATCACACATAAATTACTACGTAGCACATTACAAAAAAAAAAGATGTTATTGACGTGTGGTGCCGACCAATGACCAAATTTATTTTATAGCTGTTGTCATGTGGAACGAGCAGTAACACTATTAACCTAACTAAACAATTTTACTTCATTCACACTCAAAAGCCGTGGAGGTAAATATAAACATGAAAAACCTTTAAAAATAAAAATAAATTATAGCCGTAGAGGCAATTCACATGTTATCCTGCTGGGACACTGCGTCCATAACCGCTCAGAACCCAGTTCCCTATTTTCCCGTCAAAGAAAGAGACTTCGTGCCTGTCACAGAGCAATGGTCCTAAGCTCCTTACCTTACTCTCCTTCAGATCAGACTTTGTGTCTATCACAGAGCGGTGTTCCTGATCCTACTTCATCTATTTCTTCAAATCAAAGACTTTGTGTCTATCACATAGCATTACCGTCACGTGAGAATGAAACAATACTATACTCGTACCTAATTGAGAGTACAACTACAATTTGTAACTTTACATATTTATAAATGCAATGAGAATAATTTATGGTTTTAATTATTAAAATTAAGTGTGCTTTTTAAAGCTTCACTTGCTATATAATCATCTCATCATTATTGGGTATGGTTCCCAATCAAAGCCCATTATTTACAAAAGTGAATACTGTGTTAACAGGTCAATAGAGATAGATTATTCACGGCAGGTGCAGAGCGCGAGCCGCCGATCAGAATGGCCGTGTCGCCGCAAGGACATCTTCTGTTGACGAAGCCTAAACTTTGCATTGTCTTTTAATTGTTATAAATTATAATAATCAACAGTCTATAATTATTAATACTTACTACAATTTAATAACGGCAATTTATCCGAAACATATCATGTAACTAGCTAGTTCTTTCAAACTCTTTTGGTTTACAAATGTCTTTATTGACAACTAATTTCTATTAAAACAACTATTTATTCGATTATCAACTTTTGACTCAAATATTGTTTTAAATCGTAGAAATAAATAATTGTCGATTTGATTATTAATCCTGGTAACTGAAATTACTTAAGTAACCTAATGAATTCAATAAAAATTTATTGTTTAGTGAAGTATTGACCAATCAAATCGTCGACCAATCAGAGCACACCTAAGTCGTTATTACGTTTTCCTTATTGTATGAACGCGGGAATAGACTCACTTCAGTCCTTGCGCTCGTCGGTGTAGTTCTATTTTCCTCGTGAAACTTTGTATTATTTGTGAGTTTTCATAATAAGTGTAGAATAAAGTTATTGTAGTGTGTGGTCTTAGATCTCTCTCATTACAATGGAAACAATATGCGGTAGCTCGACTGAACCCTTGTCAAATGGGGACAGTGGTGCTGCCTCACCATAAAAACAACCACGAGGTTTCCGCTCCGACATTATATATATATATATATATATATATATATATATATATATATATATATATATATATATATAATCGTAATCTCGGAAACCCTCCCTACCCTCCGCAGCCGAATCTTGGTTGGCGGCGGAGCCATAGACCAGATCCGCCGCTGGGGTCGGGAAGGCTAGTACTTCTAAGTGCTCGTTTTTCCTGGCCCCATGGCCTTCTTGCATTGGACGCGGGGGCGTCCGTTGCGCAGATGAAATTGGAGGCCGAGAAGAAAGGCGCCCCATGTGTTCTGGTGCGCCTTACCTGTGAAGGAGAACGGGGAGGAATATTCCTCTCCCGAGGAGGTGCTGCCATGGGGCGGCAGGCGCTGGTGGGGCTGCGGATGTGTGCGAAAGCGTTCCCGTGGCCCTGCCAATAAGCGACAAAGGTGGAACACCATGGGGTTTTAGTCGGTGCGAGTCCGACATAACTCGTCCTTGCCCCCGCAAGGCGGGTATGCGTAGGCATTTCCCCATGTTAAAAAAAGGGGGTTTTGGTGGCAATAAATCAATCTAGCTAGGCTTCATTTTTAGGAAATGTCGTTTTATCCGTGTTTTCAGTCAATGAAAAACTGTTACAGTATCATTAGAATAAGAAGGTAAATTTTGACAATGCGTTAAAGATTATAATAGATCAAATGGAATATCGGGCGGTCCTGAGATCGTAGTACTCTGGTTCGTGTCCTGTCTTCGGTCTGACTTTTTTTCCATCTTTTTCAAGTCTTTTGTGACAAAATCTATTATTTCGAGCTCTTATATTTTTTTAAAAACGCGAAAATTTATATTTAACTAATTGCACTCATGATTTTTTATTCAAATAGTTCAGTTTTTTTCTATTATGTCGGTAAGATCAAAAATATTATTCATATTTCATCAGTATGTAATTTGTATCTAAATATAATTTCCAAAACACACAATTTCCAAAAAAAAAAAATACCGAGCAAAGCTCTGTCATCCAGGTACTATATATACCATTATGTGTATAGTTGTGGGAGTTACAGGCTATATAATGTTTATTCTTTTTTTAAATTACTGTTTTAACCATTAAGCTTGTTCGTCGTGTTTTGAAAAACCAGTGAAATTACCAATGGGATATAATTTCTAATTGGAAATAAAAGGAGTCATTTTGTTCACAACTTATTTAATATCCCAATGTCATCAATTATAATTATTACTATATTATTAAAATTAAGACTAAATAACAAATATTCAGAAGACAATAATTAATAAACAGATTAATAATAAAATACAACGAAAGAAATATAAAAGTATATAATAGAAATTTTAATCTAACTAATAAAATAAAAACTGTCTCTATAATCTACACCATTTTATCGAAATCACGTGTGTAGCTGAAAGACAAAATTGTGATTAGAGGTAAATGGTAACTTTGACTCTCTGGAGGTCATTATGAATAATAAAAGTACTTTTCATTGGCTACTCACGCCTTACGGGTCGTATGGGTAAGATAAACCTTAGGTAATTTAAAACTATATTAGCAGGTGCACCTTTATTGTGTTCCGTCATGCGATTATTATCCATAAATTTAAAAAAATTACACTAGGTAAATTTAAAATGTTGAAAATTACATAATATCATATCTTAAGATCAATTCATGGTTCAAATTACAACTTATTATTTTTTATTTCTACAAAACTTTAACAATTTTTTCAATCACAGGTGAAATATTCGGTTTATTCAAACGATACGTCGGTCACTCACATATGAACAAAGACAAAGCATACTATAATCTTAAAAGTAAGTAATTTCATATACGATTTTTTCATTCCCTTCTCTACTCTACTGTATTCTACCAACCATCATAATTATTCTATTTTTATGACATTCATATAAGTTTTTCTTTATTTTGGCGATTTTACTTTGCAGAAGCTCAATAAATTAGAAACAAGGAGAGGGCTGCATCTAATTCATCTATTGTTGCAGATGCTAATGAGTGGGAAATTATGCGAATCAACGAAATTAGAACCAAAAAAGCGAATCAATAAGTACGAAAAATATTTAAATAATAAAAAATATATTGTCGTTGTATGTATAAGTGACCGTCGCGTCGTTAGAACAAATAGATAGACTTATCACATGTCTTAAATTTCGAAATTATTTTTTAATTTTATTATATATATTTATCACATCATTACAATTTGATTCTTAAACTATTTACAAGTAGGTATTAACCGAAATTATTCGTAATTTTTGATGAATCTAACAAGATATATAAAGTTACATCGATAGATTGCATTTTTTGTTAAATATGAGATTTCTCTGTATTTTCCTACTCTTTATATGCGCTTGAAATCTGAAATTTTGAGCAAATATAATATGTGATGAGAAAGACGTTTTAAGTGTAAATACATAAAAAAGTTAATCTTTGGTTAAAGTAGATGCAAAATAAGATGGTTATTCGAGACGATTGTTGACAATGTGCTGTTGTATATCGTATCACTTTGAAGACAGGAACATGATGAGTCTGCAACAAGACAAGACCATAATCGCTCGTTGACGTTTCCCGAGTACATACATAGTAATCGAAATTTGAGTCTGAACAATGAAATGAGCACGAAAAAATTGCAAAACTTATACAGACGCGCGGTGTAGGGGCGCGTCGTCGCGGAAGCTGTGCGAGTGTATATGCGTGTACGCGCGCGTGCACACATGGTAGTCGATTCCACAAAGAAGTTGTGTGAGAAAGAAAACTACTTGTAAATCGCACAATAGTGGACCGTCAATCATCGGTGGTAAGGATGGTATCTCGAGTTCCGTTACGATGTGTGATGGTAAAATTGAGCGGTTGGAATTAATCCAAAAAAAGTTTTTGAACACTCCCCGTGGTAAATACGATAGAATACGCAGAGATGCAACAACTCTTAGCAGCGCCAATAAGTCAAGCCGATCAGAAAGTGCTCGGTCGCCGACGATAGCATTGGGGAGCCCCGGCCCAGAGATGGGAACAGTATTTCATGTGAGGACGAACCTGTGCCTTGTAAAGTTGCAGGCGATGTGCCGGCATGAAATACTGTCCCGCTCTACTGAGCACGCCAAGCTTTTTAGAGGCCAGTTTGGCCTTTTCTTCCAATCACGAAACTGCACGTCATTCGATATGTTGACGCTGAGGGTTCCAATATATTATAGTCAACAAGGGAAGTGCCTTGAAACTGAGGAGACACGACAAAAGGGGTTCTTTTTAGCGGTAAACACGCAAACTGGTGTCTTCTAGAGATTCCATTGGTCTAAAATTAATCGCCCCCAATCTGAGACTTATTTCAACGATGTTTCGACTTCCAACACAAGTTTGTTCCGGTATTAGGTGACGTTTTACCGAGAAATATCGGCTCGACCGGTGTATTAAGCATCACCAATGCTGACGTCCGCATAGCAATGAATGTTACCATAATATATATATATATATATATATATGTATATATATATATATATATATATATATATATATATATATATATATGTATATATATATATTCAGTATAATGGTTTGCAACATTCCAGTGATATGCAGAAGAAAGAGTATTGGTGATAGCACAAATCCCTGTTTAACACGAGCGTTAATGGGCTTGTAATCGGAGCATGCACTGTCTACTACGACTTTGATGTCCCGATCAGCCAGAAAACTCGTGATCCAATTGTACAATTTCTCGGGAAGCTTCGAGAGAAGCGCTTTGCGCCAAACCCGATCGAAGGCCTTCGCTATGTCCAAACTAACTGCCAGAGCCTCCTCCTTGGAGTCAATCGTCTGCGCCCATCGGTGTGTTAGATAAACAAGAAGATCATCAGCTGAGCGACGCCGGACAGAAATCGTACTGACAGTCACTTAATCAGCTGGTGCTCCTCAAGGTACCCGCATGAACTGGCTATTAATAATGGACTATTATTTTGGAGAACAAGGAGGCGATGGCGATAGGCCTGTTGTTGGACGGATCAGAGTGGTTACCTTTTTTTAGGGATCGGGTTCATGAAAGCTGTCTTTCATGAATTCGGGACTACGCCTAGGGAGTAGGAGTACCGGAAAAGACGCGTTAGAACCGGTGCCAACTCTGGAGCATACGTCCTCAGCACAATTGGGGAGACGCCATCAGGCTCACTCGACTTGTTAACGTCCTGGGAGAGGAGCGCTTTACGTACCGAGCACTCTGTGAATCACACTTCAGGCATAGAGCACTCACAGGCATAGAGCACTCACACCGCGGGATGATCGGCGGTGTGTTCCATCTGTCCTCGAGAGTCGAGTTGGACGCAAAAAGACAGCCTAAAATATCGGTTTCCTCTTTTTCAGCGTGGACCAGTGCGTCGTCCTCCCTCTGCAGCGATGGTAGTGATGGCTTACAGGAATTCTCTTGGACAGTTTCCCGAAGGAAGGCGAACTAATTTCTCGCCTATCTGCCAACGTGCTCATACTTTGCCTTGCAATAACTTTTTTGAAGGACCTAGATTCGAAGTTATAACTTTTTTTAAGCTCGTTGGTGTTTACATCCCGAGCCGCCGAAGCGTCAGCCCAGGCCTGGTAATATTCCTGATTACTACGTAATGCAGTCTTGCAGGAGCGATTAAACTAAGGTTGAGATCTGCCTCCTATGGGTACTACAGAAGATGGAATAAATAGTTCCATTCCCTGAAGTGCTACTTCAGTAACAGTCAGCAACAGCGTTGGGATCATTCGGCGAGAAGCAAACCCGCCCCCATGGGTAAGATGCAAAGAAAGACCGCATTCTGTCCCAATCCGCTGACCTGTAATTCCGAATACGGCGGCGACCTGCAGAACCAACCGCGAAGGGAGCGTGAGTGACACCACACTCCGGATCAGGAAATGATCCGAAGAGCCAAGAGGTGCGTCGACGGAAACCTATCCGTCCGGATGAGAGGTCAGCATAAGGTCCAACAGAGAAGGTGTATGATCTTCCACATATGGAATTCGCGTAAGCGATGTAACCAGTTATGTCAGACTATATGCCAAGGCAAAGTCATAAACCAATTTGCGTGGTGGTGGTCGGTTGGTCGGTCTGTTTCGGTATTACCGCTATGGGATCTATAGAGGCACCCGTAGACGGGCGGATGGTAATTGCTGTCTACACGCACCCAAAGAACGGACAGGTCCGTTCCTTCAAGACTGCTGAGGCGTCGAGAACAGATATCCTCTCTGACGTATATGCAAACTCCAGCCCGAGGCACAAAGAGGAATTGTTCTAATTTGTACCTCGGGTAGGACCAGGTTCGAAGTATTAGCCGGAGAATACACCTGCGTCTCGGTCAAAAAGAGCAAGGCTGGCTTCGCTGTCTCCAGATGGATTCGAGTGAAGTCCCTAGACGTTGCAGAAGTCCACGGGTAGCGTGTTAGGGGTCGCCATTATTGTATCGCTCCTGTTTTCCCTATGGAGTGTTAGTAGCGGGATTTTGCTTCCCCCCCCCCCCAAAAGCGTCGCGGAAACTGTATGCGTGCGTGCGTGCTCGGGTGTGTGTGTGTGTGTGTGTGTGGGTGTGTGTGTGTGTGTGTGTGTGTGTGTGTGTGTGTGTGTGTGTGTGTATGTGTGTGTATGTGTGTGAGAGTGAGTCTGTGTACCTGCAGTGCAGCGGCTTGGTGGCCAACAAGCGATTTGCGTCGCGCGGCTCCGCGAGCGGCAGCGGCAGCGGCGGCGCGTCGGGCGCGTCGTCACGGAAGCTGTGCGCGGCGACGCGCGCCGCGAACCGCACCTCGCCCCACGGTCCGCGCGCGCACACCCACTGCACGCTCAGAGGCCCCGAAGTCTTGCTCTTCAGAATCAGCTGGGGACGCGCGAGTATCATCGCTTTAGGTTTTTTTACCATATAATGGCGGATATCTACTACCCCATATCATCGGTGAGTGGAGTAAGAGGCAACAGAGGAAAACAAACCAGAAGATGGACAGCAGCGTCTTCCTAATATCGACTAAAAATAAAAACTGCGGTTGACAACCAAAATGGCAACTATGGCAAATGCGCATAGACCTTCCATTTGCCATAGTTGCCATTATGACATATAGTGGCTATGACACTAACGTTTCATCACTTCAATAATAATAATAATAATGTTTCTTTTTTTCATAGCTCTCCTTTGATGTAATAAATATCGCAACTGTTACGAGATACGATTTAAGGCGATGTGGTCAGCACGCATTATTTATTTTATTCGGAACATCAACAGCTTCACTTATTATTATTTTTTAAATCTACATAGCTATTAAAAGGTATTCACGTATGAAAATTAAAAGGTACATAGACCAGACAAGCTTGACCCTAAAATAAAATCAATCAATTAAAAAATATTATAAAGGGGCTGTGTGAATAAACAACTAAAAATTTTGGGCACGCATACGAGGCCGAAATACTTCGAGGCAAACAGCTTACTTACTTACTTATACTCTTTATTGCAAACAAAATTTAACACAACACAAAAAACCCAAATTTATGAATATACAGTGGCTTTATCGCTAAACAGCGATCTCTTCCAGGCAAACCTTGGTGAAGGAGATTATTTTGATTCAAATTATAGCTTGTTAATATTTGAAGGTTTAGTCCGAAATAATTCTAAGTTAATGTTGCTTAATGACAAACATGGATCAGTGCGAGCACATACGCACATGAGGACGATGATTTAAAAAATATGAAAATAAAAGTACTTGGTAAGTGATCTCCCGCTGGGTGCTCTGTGTAGGGTCACGCTCGTTCTTGTTCACGAACGCCTTCACCACCCACTGGTGGCCAAACGCAGAGAAGCGAGACGTCTCGTAGTAGAGCTTGTGTACAAACTCTTCAGTACGGTACGGCTTAAGCTGTAAATCTGCAGCGGCAAAAGATATGATGAAATCTGCTTGGTAAAATTATTATAGAGAAATTTTACAAGACGAAGAGTCGCCCCTGCAATGAGAAATGATAAAGTCACACAGTAGACTATTTACTAGCTGAAGTCGTGCTTTCACGTAATACAATGACTGCGTCGTGGCCGGGTGTTGGTTTTGTTAGGCGTACGTTGTGCATGATAGAGCCGGTGTAGTAAGTTAAATCCTACTACTAACTTTTGAAATTTTGCGTATCGTTTTTTTGCAGTCGTTATCTATTTTGTTTTTGTACCACAAGGTTCCAAATAATTATTTTACATTCTAAATGTTGTTCCTTATTGCATAAACTCTTCTATTTTATTAAATAAAAAATTCTGAGAAGAGTATGTGATGATGGTAGTCCATGTACACCTGAAGCCAACTTCAGAGAAGGCTATAAATAGCCCTTAGATCTGACAACACGTCAACTCGGACTGAGATGGAATGCCGCTCTATACTCTTCAGACCGGAACATTGCAGCATAGTGCTATTTGGCGGCAGAAATAGTAAAGAGGATAGACCCACCCAGAAGGACTCCTAAACACAAAAGAAGTCCTACCACCACCACCTAGAAAATATTATTAACATAAAATAAATATTATTCTGTGCAATTTATTATACTTAAACAAAATTATTCTAAAACGACCCGTAAAATTTGTCATGCCAATTAAACTGGAATAAACCCGGCGTCCGAGCGCTCACCGTTGAAGGTGATCTTTTCGTAGGAGAGCAGGTCCATGATCTGTTCGTAGACGGAAGTGGAGTCGCGTGCTTGATGCTCGCGGTCTGCCAGCAGCGCCATCAGGTCTGCGGCAGACTTGGCGGGGTGCGCGCACTGCGCCTCGTGCGAGCCGGCTTCATGAGCGGGCCCGCGCCACGGGCAGCCGATGCACGCGTACTTGCACCCCGTCAGCCTGTGCACACCCCATTACTAACGTATAACGTATTCGATTAAGAATCGAAATGCAGATGCATTATCACCCCTGAAGACTAGGATGGAATATCTCAATTCCAGTAAAACGGGTCTCCGGTTCTCTACACTCACCATACGAAACAGCACCATTAATCTGCTATTTTACGCTGGTATTCTCTGAAAGCGTGGTCCCTCCTCAGACAGGCTGATCCATTCATTCATTGAAAACAAACTCTTATATTAATAAAATGGGGATTTCCATTAGGGTTATTGCGTCTATAACAGATACGATCACACCTCAACTATTTATTAATTTCAGTACTCGTAGCGAATCTTTTGTTTCCTGATTTAATGAAGTATAGTAAAGTAATACCTTTATTTAAATCTGATAGTGCAATACTGGCACTCGTCATTTTTAGATATCTTTTTGTACTGCCAACGTTTAGTAAAAGTTTAGAAAAAAATATTCTTGATCAAATGTTTAATTTTTAATGTATATAATTTACTTTATAAATATCAATTCGGTTTCACAAAGGGTTGCTCTACAACTGATGCTGGTGTTGAGCCGATTAAATATATCTTACATAAATGCATGGGAGAATTCACAGGATGCTTTAGGTATAAGAGTATTCTGTGACCTATCCAAGGCGTTCGATTGTGTTCACCATGAAACATTAATCAGGAAACTGAAACACTATGGTGTAAGACATGAAGGTTAGAGAACATGAGGACGATCACTACGTACTAAAGCATAGCCCGCCTGTCCTTGAAAATTGTAGAATTTATAGCGGCGCTGACGTCGGCAAGTAGTGACTGCGAAGTTAGCTGTTTATGAGTACAAGCACCGAATAAATAATAGTACTACGTACAGAAGTTTCACTCTTTTAATGTTGACTGCTTGCCGACGTTTAATAGCTTACATAATTATTATTAATTAGATAAATCGCGCTCGCAAGCTAAATAAAACTTTATCGCTGCGCGAGAGTGTCCGTATTACTTTGCACATTTTCCTCTTCCTACGTTACGGTGGACTTTCCGTTGTTATGGAAGGATGTCAATAAAGAGTAACACAATACATTGCGAAATATTAATTAGGTTACTTAGGTGAAATACCTATTGTGACTATGATCGACAGACCATATTTTCGCACCTACGTGAGTTCAGCGATGCCTAACGCATGCAACTTGCAAGGCCATTCGTCGGGAATCGCGACGCTTGGCTTGGAAGGAAAAGGTAGATCGTGTAAACAACAAATAAACTTGAAATATGATTCCTAACAGAAATGTAATCGAATTCTACTAGGTTAAAAATTTTGTTGGTAAACAAAGTTTTGATTTCGGTGTTTTGTGTTATTTTACCTTAAAATATTTTAAGCTAAAATAACAGCTTAAAATATTTTAATACAAAAGGTAAGTACCTATATGTACGTAAGTAGATACTTGGATAGTGAAGTAAATTTCCACTAAATTTTGTAATAAAGTTTGTAGATATTAAATAAATTATTACTTAATTCTTTTTTGCTAGAAGTACCTATCTAACAATAAAAATTAAATAAATTCACCTTTCATAACTTCCTACTAAAATCCTTCAATAATAAAGAACGATATACCTGAAATATTTTGTTGGTCATTTAGCGTCTATCCACGCAACAATTATAGTAGGAACGACGTTTCGTCATATTAAAATTTATTAAATAATAGGTAATATACATAATATATAGTTCTTAAATTACATTAAATCTTTTGAACTATTTAATCTTATAATTAAATATACTAAACAAAAACTATTTCAACAATATTTACAAAAAGTTATATACGTTAACAGCGTTAAAAACCTTTAACATTCAATCGCCTCCAACGCGTTAGCCCTGACTGCGTTATTTCGCCCGGGCGCGTCGCGATTTTAGATAATTATTTCACATAGGTAGCAAGAGTGATACAGAATATAATATATTGCCTAGATCAGTCCTGGCATCGCTCTATAATTGTTTGTGAAGTTTCTTTATAATCGATTCCGACATACCGAAAACAGACAGATAGACAAAAATTTGAAAAATGGTTTATTATCTCTTAACGGCATGCGAATAACCCCTTCACCTCAATATTAGGTAGAATATAAAATGAGTTGATATACGCGATAAAATCCGTCAGCGTACTGCTGTTGCGTAACTAAACCTACACATTTTATATAAAACACTAATAACTAATAATAATAATTAATTATTGTAATTCTACTAAAGACAAAGCCTAAGCGCTTGGCCAGACCGCGGACACGGACGCGAGGCGGGCGCGGCGCGACGTACTCAAACATAAATTTTAAACTAGTTTCATTTAAATAAGGCAGTTATTTCGATATTACATAAAGACACTTTAACTTCATTTATATGTATAGATTATAAGTGATAAGATTCATCGTCCACCATTTTATATGATACACTAAAAAGGCATAAAAAGAAAAGGACATTAATATTCGTAGCTTAGTCTACAGCAAACCCGAGCAAACCAGCCCTCACAAGCAGCACATATTTACAACTACTACGTCAAAAGTCAAAAATATTTCTATGGATTTTCTAAGTAGACCGTACCCGTGTACTACGAGCCACTACTTAGCTACGCGCGTAACATTCACAATAGTACAATCACTCATAAATCAACAATTTCTCTCCCAATTCCACTCGGCACCGCGGTTGTCTTAAACCAAAGACTTCTATGTATAGTGAATACTATTGCTACTAGTCGGACTTTGCGAGCTTAATACATTGCGCACTAAGTTACGGTCAATTATCCGTAACTCCTTTAGTCAACTGCGAGCGACCGAAAAAACTAATTCTTTAATTTGTGAACCGCGAACGTTTCGACAATCTAACACTGAATTTGTTAAATTGACTAAGAAAACGCTGATTGTTAATGTGTGCACATTGTCATCGTGATTTGAAGTTTATTTCAGATAAATATGTAACTTTAAATCGTATTTGCCTAAACACAGCAAGTGTCTCAAATGAAAATATTACTGCGTGGCAGTTTTACCGTGCATGCTATCCGCCCGTGCGAGCGCCCATGCGATCCACAGTTGTGACAGTTTTTTTGTTATGATTAGACGGTCTAGTGGTTATACATAAAATTATATTAAACGCAATAAACCTGACATGTTACACTTATGAGCAAAAAACATCGAATAAAAAGTTAATGCAATCGACATTAACTAAATATAGTCATTAATAACGATCAAGTACGCCAGACTACACCCGGAACTAGTGCTAGCTGGACGTGACCTTAGCGAAGCACCTAAAGGACAGCCATAACTTTCTTACAATAATTTTCCTTGGATGCACGCCTTGTATGTAATATTTAAAATAAAAATAAAAAACTGAATTAAAAAAGATCTTGGCAATGAGGTGAAATATTTGACAAATTTTATATATTTTCTTATTTTATTTTAAGGAGAGACAACAAATCTTACACCACTTACATTAAATGCTTAAGCTATCATCTAAGAATTAAGGTAAGGACAGATTCAATTACAGGCTGCCACGACTGTATATCATGGGAAGTTAATTTTTTAATGTTTCTTTCTGACATATTGGTTATACTCCAAATGAATCAGATTAGAAATGGATAAATTAAACTACGGATATTCCTTAAAATAGGACTTCAAAAATGAAAGAATATATATATATATAAAATTAAAGAATACAGCATTGAGGCATTGTTTTGTATATGTTCATGTTCATGTATGTAGAAACCGAAAACTTAGTTAAATCGCAACTTTTTAATGATCATGACACTGTGTGGCCATCTGCATCATCATCATCTGCAGAATTAACCTGTAATAAACTTTTTTTATATGATGATTCAGATGTTGCTTGTTGGGACTAAGGTCCCAACTAGCGACATCTGGCTATATATATCTGGCTGGCAGCGTAATACTATTAGTTCTCATTGATCTCCCTTCTCAAGAACTAAAAAAAACTTTTAAAAAAAAATTAAAGAACAACTTCAAAGAACTATAACTGAGTGCGAGAAAATTATTTGATTCTTGTTAGGTAGTTCATTTTATTCGGGTTTTCCTTATTTTAAGTTTGGACCCATTTGAGGGAATTAAATACCACAACCTCAAAGTAACATCTAGGATTACGTCTAAATAGATACATTAAAATTTCATCCCCTATTTTTCTCTTAGGAGTAGAATTTTTATTTATTTAAAAATAGGACTACCCTTAAGGTGTAGCTTATTTAATTTAAAAAAAGTCAATTTTTAATCAAAATTGGCGAAGATAACGCGTAACAGACATATAAAAAAACACAGTTGAATTTAGAAACCGCGAGAGGAAGAGAAAGGATTAGATTTTTTTAACTAGCCTTAAAAATATTACTTACTTTTAGTTATTTACTTTTTAGTTACTATTACACCTTCAAAACTAAACCCAGAAGTGAAAAATTTTCGACTTTAAAACCTCAATCCTGTATGTGATTATTCACAATGACCTAGGGAGTTTTCTAAAAAACAAATGCGGACTAGCCAGAGTTAATAACACTAAAATGTTGTAGTGTTAGGCCACATCACTTATATTGTTTTTATTAACTAAGTTTGTTATTAAAGAGTCATATGAAGCAATAGTTTTTTCAATTGACATCTTTCGGCTTTCGGAACAATGCAATATAACTAAAAATTATAAACTGTTGTTTTGGTTCAGGTCACAAAATAGCAGTTATTTCATATGAATATTAGTAAGCCGCAATGCATATCTGTATACATAATTATATTCACAGGATAATTTGCCATCCTAACCGAAAAAAGTATTAGAAATAAAAGCAGCTTCTATTTAAAAACAATATTTAACAAAACATTTTATATAATGTAAATTAAAAATAAAGGATATTATTACATCCAAATCATTTGTATATGTGTTTACAATAGCATATTCATGCAAATAAAGAAATAATGTAACTAATAACAAATACCAAAATAAATATATTAATAAAAATAAATATGTAACATTTGGACAGTTCAATCTGACTTTACTTAATTTTTATGAAGAAATATTAGCAGTTGTTACGATTAATATCTGTATTAATCTATCTTATTTTGGACATAAGTGTAACACACCTGATGTACCTACGGCGCTTGAGAGATGCGTTTCTAGCATCCGACACGAGGTATGTTCGTCTCAAGGCGGTTAGCAGTAGAGTATACACGCTGGAGACAATCTGAATCAAACCTTCGAGCACGGGACGCCTTTCTGGCGTCCCGTCCACTACGATTTGTGTGAACTTGTACCGCCTGGAGGAGGAAAACTCATTTACAGCACCCAAGTGTTATAATATTACTTACAGGATTTGTCTGGTTGCAGTCGGGTAGTGCTTAAATTTTTTGAATTTTAATAATCTTTTTCTAATGCCTTCATTTATTTACCTATTTTTTTTTAAAAGTAGCCCCATCGCACACATAAATTGTTGTACATGGACAATACACCTAAATCTATTATTTATATAAGCGGGAATCGAACTTGCAGCCCAAAGACAAAAGCTTTGCCTATTAGCCCATGCGCTACCTCGCAGTCTAGATATTTAAAATATTAATAACAAATATAATTTTGTTTTAAAAATGACTTGGCAGGAATCAAAGTCGGGCGACTCATGTGATGTGAAATTTAGGGTAAGCGCCAGCTTGTGGATTATGCACTGTATGAAATTAATAGTATGTTCATTAATTCATTAATTACAGCCCTCTTCACGAGTCCACAAAAATCCACTGCTGAACATAGGTCTACCTCAAGGAATGCCACAAAGCACGCTCCTGAGCCACCTGCATCCATCGACTTTCTGCATGTCTTAGCAGGTCGTCACCTCATATGAGGAAGCTCAAGGTCGCTCAACAAGCTATGGATAGGGCTATGCTCGGGGTATCTCTGTATGATAAACTTAGAAATGAGAATATCCACAGTAAAACCACAGTAACCGACATAGCCCAATGGATTAGTAAGTTGAAGTGGCAGTGGACCGGCCACAGAGCTTGAAGAGCATTGTGTCACAAACAATGGCGAAGGAAGGTTCACAAGTGTCAGCCTCATACCGGTAAGAGAGATGTGGTGGACCCACTATATGTAGTGACAACCTTATGGTACATAATGATTTGGAAGTATTACCATATTAAAATTGCTCAAAAGGAAAATAAGAAAACACTAAGCAGTGAAATTAATTCAATACTAATTTTGTTATAATATTAATGTTTAGCACAGATTCAAAACTGAACTCTTATCAGCAAACCTGATAACCCCAAACATTGTTTGTAATGAACTTGGACCCCATTTCACATTTACATTTTAATGGGATTATTTACTACTTGAATTTAGTGGTTTTATTTTATTGTTGCTGATATATAATAATTATTAGTGCAGAATATCTTATGAAATTGAACCCTGAAGGCGCATGAATGGCTTTTAAATACAGCCTGTTCAGATGACAACTTCCATTTGTATAAAGAGTACCACAGTAATCATTAGGGGGAGTTTACCGAATATTTTATTTTATTTATTAATTTTGGGTGTATTTTAGGAAAAAAGTCCAGTTGATTGACATAGGTATGTTACACAGCTAGCTTTGTGAACCTGTGTCATTGGCATAGCAAATACAGATATAGTAATGAATTTGAAAATCAAGAAATTGATACACTGAGTAGCCAAAATTTTTCTATTTCATACTACAAGGATTAACAAATTTAATAATCAGCATGTTTCCAGTGAAAGTTGAAAAATTTGTTTTTATTCAATAATATTATACCAGTAAGACAATAATAATTTGCATAAAAATCACATATGGTATGTTAGGTTTTAAATAATTTTTAATTACAACAGACTGTAGGCATATTTTATCTTTGAAAACAGCACACACATTTATTTAATTCAGAGGATCAAAATTAAATGCTTTTGCTATTGTATTTTAAGTGGTAGAGTTACATACGAGCATATGTGCGCAGCATGAATTGGTTAGCTTAATCAAAGAAAATGGTCCTTCATTACACAGAATACCAGAATAAAATAGCAGCATAATGCTACATCGTATATAGTAAGGAACGAGAACAAGAGACCTTTTACACTGGTAACCTTTATCTTAGTCATTAGGGAGTGACATCTCATATGCATTTTCTCTGGGAATAGATGTAGGTGTATAAGGTCAACAGCATTCACTTCCCACTAGGTGGACTGTCTGCCTTTTTGTCCTTACTTCTATACAAAAATATCATTGAGGGTATATGTTATGTACTTTTTCATTTTTTGTTGATAACTAGAATAAATTACCTACCTCTCATCACAAATATTATCCTCATGATGCTGCAAAGAATGTCTCGGGTAAACATGAGTGCAGAACCTGCACTCTAATGGTAATTCAGACACCGTCTTTTCAACGGCAAGATTTCTTGAAGCTGAAGTCTTAGAGATTTCAATACGACAGATAGGACATGTGGCTGCTTCATCCCGGAGCCTAGCATCCGCCAGTAAATGAGTAAAACAAGGAGCGCACATAAGATGTCCATTTGTACACTGCAAAGTGAGCAAAAATGTTAGCATGTCAAGGCAATAATAATCCAAAAACATTTGCATGATACAAAATGGAAGGGCAAAACCATCATAATTGTTAAAGATTTTTTAATATAATGGATTTCTGCAAAGTAATTCCTTTTTTATGTTAATTATAAGTAAGAAGTATCTTTTTGATCAAAAATAACATAGGTTTAACTGCAGAGAACTATACTTTTTAACATGTTTCTTCTTCAAAAATGCAATAGTAATATTGTTAACTTAGGTATGTTGTTAAATTTGGGTGCAAGATTTTATTAAATATTGGTAAAATTTATAGTATTAATACAATATACAGATGACAAAATGTAATGTATGTCAACAATAACGTAAGACACATTCATAATTTTGTACATTATATAGTTTTACTAGTCGGCTTGACTAGCTATCCTGCAATGGCAATTTCATTTGATATTTTAGTTAATATATAAAAAATATTAATATTAATAACTCCATTACAGTGCTACCTATCAGGTCAAAATTTTGTGATTTTGTTACTTGGCACTAAGTGAAAATATTTTGTAAAAATATAAGTACCTAATTTTGGTTCATCAATTTGCATTACCATCTTTTGGATCTAAGTATAGTTTACCCAATGAACACCCATTGCCGCAACAATATAAATATATTGTGAATATGATGTAAATTCATCAAGCTATTCAGAAGTTGCACAATGACTAACATATTCACCATATGTAATATTATATTTTTCCTCAGCTATATTTACTATTATTTACCGTCGGACATCCTCAACACAAATACACAATGTGAATGAAAGAAATGTATGACAGGAGATCAACATGCAAATGAAATAATTCTAATATTGTAGTTTATATTCCAGTGGAAACTTATTCGATTTTCTTGTCTTCAAATTAATTTTGTAAAAAATGGGAACTGAAACAAACCAAACTTAAGAAAACTCAGTCAATCAGTCATCTTTCTTGGTATAATAAGTTATGATTTAATTGCTTTGTGGAGGAATTGTATCTGAATGTATGTTGTGTAATGTGGTTTACTACAGACTACCTCAGCCAAAAAATTAAATCAAAGTGTCTGTAAACAGAAAAAACCACTACCTTTAATATATTGAATTTTTAGTTTTAACAAAGAAACATAAAAGAAAAGTTTTAAATATAACATGTTTAATTTCAATATGCCAATTTTGTGACCAAATAGTTGTGTAGTGCATTTTCTGCAATGAATATAAGGTAAAAGGAGGGTAGTTTATTAAAGAAAGAACTACATGTCATGAAATATTATTTATTGTAGTGAATTACTACTACACAGGTAAGTACACAATATAATTACCCACAGTGAAATTGTACATACTATTTAACAATAACATACAATATCAGAGGCCTTAAATCTAACAATATAGATGCTACAATAATTACACAATAATAAGTGTCACACAATAACAAATCATACAGGTCCATTAATTTAAATCATGAACATTCTTTATAAATATACGCCAAATGTTCAAAAATCAACCAATTTAGAAACATATCACAATATCAGGAATTTACAAAATATCATAATAACAAATTATACCACAGACTTCAAAATAATTTTTAAAATAGTCCCTTGTTAACATCAACCATTGTTTTGGTAAGTTGAAAAAAAATAGATTGTTTATTTTATATTACGTTACGTAAAATGAAAAAAAAAACAGCTGATGAACACATTTGCTATCAGCTGTTTTGGAATACCTGATATACGGCCGCTGGAGGCAGGTCCAAGCAAACTGCGCAGCACAGAATACCACCCAACCTATGCTCGAGTTTTTCAGACTGCTCCTTCTCTGATAGCATTTTACGTTTTTTAGCTAAAGGAGCGTCGTTTTTTACATCAGATTCTATGTTCTCGCTGGACGATGGCACTGGTTCATTTTCCGGCATTTCAGCCATGTTATTAATTTAAAAAAAACAAACAAGGATATAACAAACCACCAAATTTAGTGTCAAATATGCTGCTGCAAAATCAAACACAAATTACGACACAATCAGAAGCGCAAGTAAAAGTACAAAACATAAACAAATGACCTTTTTTCTTTAGCTAAATTCATAGAGTAGAGTAATATAGCTAAATTACAAAGAATATATCCACAGAATATTTATATTTTTTTTTTCAGAGAGGATACTATGGGTATGTTCCGAAATACAACACAGTACACTGTCGAATGCGAAGGACGTCATTAATTGACGTCTATTCCACCATATTCGATACAACGAATCACCAATATGGCGTCGATTTATGACGTCATTCACATTCGACAGTGTACTGTGTTGTATTTCGGAATATACCCTATGTAAGTACTCATGGTAGGTATTATAAAATCATATCACTATAATAGTAGTAATCACTATATTATTACACATCGTCTCCTATCATTATAGTAATCACTACGTCTCCGCTAGTGATGTTGAACCGGTTTTTGTTTATAAAACCGATTACTTTTGGACTTATTTGGGTTTCATAATTCGTGTATCCGAACACCAAAGTCCAAAGTCGAACCAAGTTAATGAAGTTTTTATTGTCTTTATTCAACGAACCACCGCACCTATGGGGTGTAGAAGTAAGGAGTACCAACTCCCATAGGAGAATAGTTGAAAAAGTGTCCATGTGTAAGCAGTAAATAACAATTCAAATAATACTCTCCACTACAGTGCTCGAGTAGCTACGGGGTATGTTAAATCACCGTAAAATAAGTTGAGAGTGATTTAGAAAATAAAAATTTTGAAACCAATAAAATAATTATTGTAAAAAGAATTATAGTGAAAGTCCGTGCAATAAAAAAATTACAAAATGTTCTTTAAAATTTAGACTGCAGATACAGTGGCACCACTCTTAATTAATGCTTTCCTACGGACACTTTTTTATACAGTCTGTACTCCTAACCTCTACATTCTACACTCCATAACCGAACCGTTTACAGCCGTCAGGCAACACGTGGGCAACACTGTTAACAAACTTCAGTCTATTCCGTGGTTCTTTTGCACGTGTATGGTTATTTCTCGCGCGTTTTTTCAAAAAGTTTTAGTTTATTATCAGGTTAAGTAAAAATTCCGGAAGGAATCATCGATAACTTACTTATTAATTATACATTCGTACACAATTCACTTAGTTTTAACAAATTGTTATTATCGTTATTTTAAACTCCCAAATAAACAGGCAAAAAAGATCAGTAAATATCCGGTCCAATAAATTCGCTGATACGACTGACCGGCGCACTTGTCACCAAGGTCAAATTTGCATCTTAACGAAAAAGACATGAAAACCAAAGAATGTTTCTATTAAGCAAACACTAAGCAAAAAACAGAAATAAATCATCACACAATCTCGCAAATATGGTCTTTAACGACCCAATAATAAAAACGATATTAATAGCATATTTTAAAGATTTTAGTCAGCAACTACTCAATCAAAAATCAGGATCTAGCTCCCTAAGCCCTGATCCAGGGTGGTGTAATAAGAGAAAGGGATTAAGGGTCCCTAATTAGGGCGTCAAAGTGTACCCTGTCTGTAGTGCCCTTCCACCGCGCAGTGTAATAACACTAAGGAAGTTAGGGCACTTATTCGATGCGCGACTAGGGATGCAAACGATACATCAATTTTTTTAAACATTGATATATCGTTCATAAACATGGTTCTTCTTGAGCTATGTTTTATGAACGATGTTCTGCCGTCAAAGGTTACGAAATAACCAACTATTCAAAGGTATAAAATTCCGTACGTTAAAAGTTGTGAACGATGATTTCACGAATTTTATGTTGAATAAATATTCGAAACAAAATATGTCAAAGTTAGATAACGTCTAAATTTTCGAAGTTAGGTTTACTAGTATTTATCAGAAATAACTCAATCCCGAAAATTTTAATTACGAATCAACAAACAGGCGAATGGTCTTTCAGCCGAAAATAAATATACTTGTACTTCAGAAGTATAATTGTCTTTTATCTGTAATTCCATTTTCGATGTAAACTTGTACTTATTTTTATTGTGATAATTAATTATGATATGTTTAGAAATATTGAAAATGGATTGAAATTATTTTCTTATCTTCTTAATAAATTACGTGTCACGTTGTTTATCCGCGATGGACTCCTAAACTACTTAACCGATTTTAATCAAATTTGCACCCCGTGTGCACTTTGGTCCAACTTGAGAGATACGACAGTTTTTTTGCCCATGAGTGACCCACAATTTTTTTTCAAATTGAAAGATTCTAATTAAAAATACATGACAAAGGATAGCAGAAAAGGGCAGAACAACGTCTGCCTGGCAAGCTAGTTAATAATTATATTGTTTGAGCTTTAATTAATAGCTTAAGTACAGTCTTATAAGTTAGGAAATTATTTTTAGAAGTTAGTTAGGAAATTATTTTATCGGTTTACAGTACTTCGTTACAACCATTTTTTCTGAAATATAGATTTTTATGGATGGACGGTTATTCACCCGTTTGTATTTCGGTATAGTTTCGTAGATGGTTTTAGAAAATGCGATAATACTCAATGTAACATATGTAACTAGCATAAAAAATTGACGCACCACATCATAAGAAATAAAATTAAAGCAGAAGACGAGTTTCATATATTACATGTGGGATATCATGAAAGGGTTATTTCGCGGGCTTCATAGCCCAGATAAGATCAATTTGCCAATCGTGGAAACTTTGGTATCCCGTGAGCGGTTATTTTCAGAGGCTGGATCTACAATCACCCAGGAGAGAAACCACTTACTATGCACCAAGTTGTTAAAATTATTATTTCAAAATTTAATTCGAAAGAAATAAACGTAAAAGTAAAAAAATATTTAATTAATTCTTGTTTTCTGATAATTATTTGATAAAATAAATAGTGTAAATTAACATAAATATAATATTTGATTATTATACTTCCTTTTTTAATTTCTGTCTATAATGATTATTTATTCCTTATGTATGTATATATTTTGAATGATTAAAAAACTTCTAAAAAATCGATATATCGTACATAAGCTTTGATGTTTTTAATGAGCGATGTTGCATCCTATAGATGTGCTTACTTGAAAATATTACGACTCGAGTTAACTCAAGTACAAATTCACACAACTCGAACTAAACTCGAATTATGTAACTAGAGTTAGCAGGACGAAATACAGTAAATGATTTGTTACAATTACTTTAAAAATATCGATTCAATAAATATATACACTTTTTTCACTTGTCCATCCCTATGACTGAGTAAGGGCGTGAAATCGGGGTAGTTTAATAACTGACGTCCCTAGCTAGGGGCCACGCCCACCCTTCATTTAGGGCCCTGATTCAGGGTGGTGTAATAGGGGCATTAGTTAGGTCAATTTTTGAAATCGGATTTTCTAGTTTGAGAAATCGATGCATATCGATTTGTGTTTGAAATCGGATTTTAGTTTACTTTTGATATATCTGAGGCATGCCTAACCCAGTCTAATAGAAAATCTTTTTTAATTCTTTATGTATTTGTAATTTAAGTAAATTGCCTGAAATTTTTTCTACGCATTGCATTTTATTGTATTGTCGAAAGTAAAAGGAAAATCCATCACACAGAAAATGTAAGCTATGCGAAAACTAATTATCGTTGGTGGTGGGACTTCTAATATGTTGGCTCATTTAAGAAGGAGCCATCCAAAGGTTACAGTGAAAGTGCAGGGGATTTTTGTAAACAACATAAACTCTTCAAACGTAGACTAAAAAAAAAACGTAGACTCTTCAAACAAAGGAACCCAACTAACTATTCGACAGCGTCCGCAGTTAACATATTACACTTTTAAATGGAGACAAAGTCTCAGCATGATGAAGCTAAAACTGCAAAAGCGGCTGAAATTGCCGGCAGTTTTTTGAGCAATAACAAACATTTAGTGCCATTTAACGTTGTAGCGCTAAAATATTTATGCCATCAAATACATAACTTGTAAATAAAACCAAGTCTCGCAACTCAGTTGTTCTATCGTAAAAAGTTGTGGGATTCATGTAATACCAAATCGGTTAATTTATTCAGTCCCTACTTAAGGGTCCTTCTGTTTTTCTGTAGAACAACTTAGTTGCGAGACTTGGTTTTTTTACAAGTTATGTTTTTGATAACATCTCAATTTTTTATAGATAGTCCTACTTTTTTCTTTTCCGGTACCTTTTACTTCTTGAATACCAACAACGTACCTAAGAGTATCTACACCTGTTATACACAAGTACACTGATTCATTCACTGCAAATGTTACTTAGTAATTCTATGTATTTATATGGGATTACAAAGTTATTTACGTAGTTGGTGTATCTAGAAAACTGGACCGAAATTAAAAAAATATTTTAGTTTTTCCTTAATTTATACACTAACTAATTGTATTCTAAATTTGAAGCTTCTATGTCTGCTAGAAATGCCTTAGAGTTTTAAATATCGGTCAGTCAGTGAGTGACAAAATTAAGAAACTTTGACTAGTTATTATTCTTAAACTACTGATTCAAATTGAATGAAATTTAAAATATACCATGGTTATACAAGGGCTACTAGGTAACTGAAAATTCAGGCTTCTAGTTTTATCCACTACGGAGTTATAGGGCGTCGAAAATGGCCTGAATTGTTTCGAGAAAATTATGGTACGGCCGTGCCGCTTTTTTACTCGACTTGGCGGGGGTACTGCCGTGCCCCCAGATCAGTGGACGCAACGTATATGCCATCGGAAAGGATGTTTTCCAAATCAGGATATGTGCTGTCATTCTGAAGAATCAGGTTGCAAGCGGATGCTGTCGATCACATTTGTCTTGATCAAAATGACGACTTATGCTATTAGTTATTTTCAGGTAGCAGTATTTTCATTTTAATAAATTAAACTTAAAAATGTTCGATGTTTTGTTCTTTCTTTTTAAAAGTAAAAAAAACGTAAAAATACCATAAAACCGGTTTTTTTAGTAAGAGTAATCGGTAGTGACCGGTTTTCAAATTCGTAATCGGTTCACAACACTGGTTGGCGCTCCTGTACGTATTACATTTTTTTTTTTATATAATACAACTTAATAATTTGTGGTTTGCGCTAGCCACAGAGCACTTTTCTGTTCTTATTAGTTCATATCACAGAGTACTTTTTTATATAGGGAAGTTCATATACTATACCAATAATCTATGGACTATATAAATCACTATGTGAATACTATTACCTCTAACTCAAGACTCCTAGCAGATGGTGGATGTCTAAGGCGCGGTCACTTATTAGTTTTTTTTATTTATTTGTAGGAGAGGGGGCAAACGAGCATACGGCTCAACTGATGGTAAGTGATTAACCGCCCATGAACAACGGTAACACCAGGGAAATTGCAGATGCATTGCCGGCCTTTTAAAAAGAATTAGGCTCTTTTCTTGGCCGTATCGGTCTAAGTTTTCTCACGATGTGCGATGGTGAAATTGTGCAGCTGGAATAAGTCGAACAATTCCTCAGAGCACTCCCCGTGGTAGATGCGATAAAATACGCAAAAAGATGCAACATCTCTTCGCAGTGCCAGTGAGTCAAGCCGATCGGAAAGAGCTCGGTCGGAGGACTTGAACAGCTCTGCGCTGTAAGCGATCAAATGGAAGGTGCTGCCACTGGGGAGCCCCAGCCCGGAGATGGGAACAGAATTCCATGTGCGGCCTAACCTGCGCCTTGTAAAGCTGCAGGCGGTGTCCGTCATTAAATATTGTCCCGCTCTGCTGAGAACGCTAAGATTTTTAGAGGCCAATTTGGCCTTACAATCCCCAAAAGACAATCTACAAGTGACCACGAAACTGCACGCTATTCGATATGTCGATGCCGAGGATTCCGATACGACTGAGGCAATTAGGGGAGTGCCTTGAAACTAAAGAGATACGATGAAGGGGTTCTTTTTAGCAGTAAACGCGCAAAATTGTGTCTTTTGGGGATTTTACTGTACTATATTTAGTCGCCTCCAGTCCGACACTTTGTTCAACAAAGTCTCGACTTCAGACACAAGTTTACCCCGGTACTCGGCGACATTTAACCGAGAAATATTGACACGGCCCGGTGTATAAAACATCACCAGTGTCAGTGATGGGTTTACCAGCAGGCTGAGTAGGCTGAAGCCTAGGGCGGTAGATTTTTGGGGCGGCAAATTTGAGGCTAAATTTTTTTTATGTCTCACAGAAATTAAAGAGATTTAAATTTTAAAACGAAAGTTGAAGAAATATTTTCTGCCAGTCCATTTTGGAAATCAAAACACGTTTTCGTTCCTTGCTCTGCTCACTCCTTATATTCAGTGGCAATTGCGGCTGTTGAATGTTGCACAAAAGCTTGTTGTTTCTTCATGTTGCTTCAAGAAATTTTTATATAAGTTCGACACAACGCTGGCAAAAATAATGACTGAAATCGAGAAAGGGAAAACACCAAAAAGAGTAAATTTGACACCTTGGTCAGCTAGTGAGGATGCATGTGGAGGTTTAGAGATTCTTGGTACGAAGTCCTTAAAACTTTGGGATTCATCAAGGATGATTGTTCCGAAAAACCTGTAACGCGAAGCGAAGCGACGGGAATACTTTTAAATTTATAAAAAGTGAAAATGGCAGTAATGGTTGTTGTGTAGTATGTTTTTATGCAAAGAATAAACAAAGTGAATGTTCAAGTTCAGGTTTGTACTGTAGATTTGATCACTGTTGTCGATGGAATTAAGTATGTCGAAGCAGTATACAAAAGACATGAGAAAAAGACAACTGAAAACGAAAAAAAGAAATCAAACACCCGATGAAGAAATGAGAATAACTACGAGTGACATTTTCAGGGTTAACATATTTATTTTCCTCATTGATAGATTCATATGCGAATTAGAAACACGGTAGGACGCCTATGACAGATTCAATGAAAAGTTTTCAACCTGATTCTGAATCACAGAAAAGTCTATCTTCGTTTTTGCGAAAAAAGAATTTGCATAACGTTTATGCAAACTTTGATGCAGCAATTCGTATGACTTTATGTACACCAAGGACAAATTATTCGACATAAATTATCTAAGATCTACAATAAGCCAAAAAAGCTAAACACCTTAGAGCTACTGTGCATTAAGTCGGCTAATGACCAAGATTTCATACCACGATATAATTGATGATTTTGCGAATAAAAACTCGCGCAAGACGGTATTACAAAAATTTTATAACTTAATTTATTGAATTTCATAATCATCGTCAGCTGCCGGATTGTTACCAGATATTTTTTTATAGAATAATGATGACAAACGAACACACAGTCCACCCAATGATAAGTGGATGCTGTGGCACATAGACATCTAAATTTATCCTCGATTAAGAATCAAAATGCAAATAATACGTTGTTACCCCTGAAGACTGGAAACGGAATGTCACGCTTCCAATAAAAGGGTTTCCGGTTCTCTACATTCACCGTACGAAACACAGCAGCGTTGAGGTGCTATTTTACACTGTTATTCTGAGAGTGCGGGATCCTTCCCCGGTCGAGCCGACCCATTCATGCCACAGCCATAATATAGCTGCAGCATGGCTCTACCACGTAAAATTGAATACATTGATTTCAAAGTGTAAGCGCAATAAAAATTATTTAATTACGTTTACCGTATCTAAGTAGCACTAAATCATACCTCACCGCCTTATGGTAGTTATGTTTGAGCTTTTGTTAGCTCAGAAATATACCCAGAAACTATGTGCAATCTCACGTAAATTTTTGAATTATAAGAATAGTATAGGAAGAGGAGGGCTCATCGATCCCCTAGTTCACAATCGTACTATAAGTGCACAAGTCATAAAAGTTACAATTTCATTGAGAAAATAATTGTAATGCTCATGAGACAGCGAGACTGGCATTCCTCAACTGGGTGTGGTATGGTCGGCCAAGAGTTGGACGTATACCAGGATATGTGTATATCGCGAAAAGTGTTCAAGTTTAAATTAAAAGCATGTCAAGATAACCAAGACCAAATAAAAATACTTAGCTTCACAATACAATAAAAGAAATTTCAACATTTTGGAAACTCTCGAAAATACTGAGTCTTAAGTCTGCTGTCTCCGTAAGCGTGAGTGGGATTAGTGAACCGAGGGAAATAGCAAATCTTTTTAAAAGTCACTTTAAAGTTGAATCGATATTACAGCGAAGAGCAGAAGTGGAGGCAAGCGGTGGTGGGGTTGTTAAGACTGGTGAACCTGTCCGTATTACAGCTAAGGATCTTAGGTTGGTCCTGAAGAAGAGGACTAGAGGAAAATTACCAGGGCACGATGGTCTCAGTGTCGAGCACCTTCACAATGCAGGGCCGCATCTCCCAAGGGTCCTGGCAATGTTGTGCACTTTTTGTATTAGGCACTCCTATTTACCTGCCGAACTAATGAGAACTATCAACAGGCCAATATTGGTGAAATTTACAGACACTGCAATGCATGACAAGGTTTGGTTCTCTAAAACTGGATTAAAAGACAGCGGTATTACTCTGTCAGAGTTTTTAACAAAGAGCCGTCATGGCTTGTTTATGGAAGCAAGGCAGCGATTCGGTATCAGTAAGTGCTGGACTAGGGACGGCTTTATTCATATCATAGCCCCTGATGGTTCGCGTCATCGAGCTGAGTGTAAGGCTGATCTGGACGGCATACCTCAGTTGTCATCTAAGCCTCTGACTCAAGGCACTGCTAGTCTTACTTCGAGGTCCAAAAGAATAGTAAAGACTAAGTAAACGATGCATTTAATATTCTTTTCCTATAATTTTACTTTTTGTTTGTTTATATTACATTAGTTAGAATATACATTGTAAACACAAATTTTCATCCATCTTCCTCTTTATTTGTATACTAACGATATGTCATAGTTTTACAAACTTTACGATTTGTTTTTATATAACGGTTTAAACTATTTAACCCTCATATTTATTTTTATAAGCTTGCATTGAAACTAGTAGATAAGTAGTTCGCTTTGTTTAATGTTTATCTTTATGACAGCAGTACTGTTTGACATCTAGCCACAGACAAAATATCTGCCGTGGCTACAAGGGTTTTTGTGTAGTAGAACCATGTTGTTTACAATATTTTATTTTTGTTTATTTTTGTTCATTTTTAAGTATATAAAGTACCCGGTTGACCGAGCTTTGCTCGGTATTTTTCGCTTGATTTTTTTTAATTCGTGTGTTTTGGAAATTATATTTAGATACAAATTACATACATACTGATGAAATATAAATAATATTTTTTAATCTTAGCGACATAACAGAAAAATCGGAACTGGTTATTTGAATAAAAATCATGAGTGCAATTATTTTAATTTAAATTTTCGTGTTTTTAAAAAATACTAAAAAAAGGGCTCGAAAAAATAGATTTTCTCAAAAAAGAAAGGAACATGAAAAAAAAATTAAAAAAAGTCGGTCGGACGGCTTGGGCTCGAACTGGGGTTTTAAGATTCTGTGACCGACCATTATACCAATTAAGCTATTTATAATCACTAACAATCCGTCAAAATTTACCTTCTTATTCTAACGACATTGTAGCAGTTTTTCATTGCCTAAAAACACGGACAAAAAGACATTTTCTAAAAATAAATCCTAGCTAGATCGATTTATTATCCCCGAAACTCCCTGGACACTAAATTTTATGAAAATCGTTGGAGCCGTTTCCGAGATCCCGATTATATATATATATATACAAGAATTGCTCGTTTAATAGTATAGGATTCTGTGTGTTTATAGTTACAATTATTTTTCTTTTTTTCTTTTTTCTGTAAATGCTATTAATTTTTCTTCTATGAAGTGAATCTCTCCTTGCAACTGGCGGGTGGGTTTGTAAACCATTTTTTTTTCTTGTTTTTCTTATATTTATTATTTATATTATATTTATAGTTTGATATCTATGATTTTCAATAATGATAATTTAGACGACAGTTTTTTTTCCCTCGGCGATTCAGATGGATTGAGCAGTAATGACAGTTATCATAGCATCCCTTCTTTAAGTGAAACTCTTGATTCTCATTTCTCAGATACTCTGAAAAACTTTAATGTTGTTCATATAAATGCCCAGAGTATTCCCGCACATTATCCTGACATGTTGTCCTCATTTTATAATGAAAATATACATGCGATATTAGTTTCTGAATCTTGGTTAAAACCATGTTTGCCTTCAATATCTTACTCTCTTCCCGGATTCCACTTGATTCGCAACGACCGCCTTGGGCGCGCTGGCGGTGGCGTGGCGATTTATTTAAGATCACACATTCCTTACACAGTTTTAAATACTTCGCAGCCAGTGTCTAGCGCCGGCCCTGAACACCTATTCATCGAAATATTGTTTGGACATTCAAAGCTTCTTCTCGGTGTCTATTACAGTCCAAATGTTACAATTGATTATTTTTCAGCTTTTGAAATTCTATTAGAACAATACTCCTCGCTTTATAATCACACTATTGTCATGGGAGATTTCAATACTTGTCTTCTCAAAAATGATGCTAGAGCATCCCGTCTGAAATCTCTTGTTAATGGCATTAACTTACATATTCTCCCACTTTCAGCAACTCATGCTTTTCCTAATTGCGTACCTTCTCTCCTTGATTTAATACTTGTTTCTTCCATTGACCATGTTGCAAAGCATGGTCAATGCAATGCCTCCGCTTTTTCTTACCATGATCTACTTTACCTGTCCTATAAATTAAAACCTCCTAAGGCTAAGCGAAGGATCCTTCTCCGGCGCAATTTTAGTAGAATGGACCTGGATAAGTTGCGAGAAGATACTGCTAAGGTTGACTGGTCAGTAGTTGCGAATGCTGGTTCGGTTGATGAGCAGATATCTATATTTAACAGCATACTTACACAACTGTATGACATTCACGCTCCAATTCGTCTAGTTCGAATGAAGCATCTTCCTGCCCCCTGGCTCACTGCCGATATAAAAAAACTTCAAGAAAAAAAGAACATAGCGAAATCTAAATATCGTATGAATCCTAATGATTCTAACCGAGAGAAATATAACAGGGCACGAAATCGCTGCAATGTGGTGTGTAGAGATAGTCAACGACGCCATATCCATAAATCTGTTGTTGAGGAAGATAACTCAACTAAAGTTTGGAACTTTCTCAAATCTCTAGGGGTTGGAAAAGCAAAGCGTAATGTAGAATCTCTTAATTTGAATTTAAATAAGCTTAATGCTCATTTCCTCTCTAGCGCCACTATAGACAGTGCTACGAAGAAAAATACACTTGCTCAACTTTCTGCTATATCAACTCCCAATTTTTCCTCTTTTGTCTTTAGCCAAGTTACTGTCAGTGATGTTAAGAAGAATATATTAGCCATTACTTCCGACGCAGTTGGTTCTGACAGCATTAGTCGTAAGATGATTATCCCAATACTCGATCTTTTAGCTCCTATACTTACACTTATTTTAAACCGTTCCCTTGACACCAGTGTTTTTCCTTCATCCTGGAAAGACGGCCTAGTAACTCCACTCCCTAAAAAATCTAATCCGACATATGAAGATTACCGTCCTATATCCATCCTTTCCTTTCTCTCTAAAGTACTCGAGCGCCTAATATACCAACAGCTGAGCAAATTCCTGTCCAATCATAACCTTTTGAATTCATTCCAATCTGGTTTCCGTCCCGGTCATAGTACGACTACGGCTTTGGTTAGAATCACTGATGATATTCGCCTGGGCATGGATAGTCAGCAGGTTACAGTATTGACATTGCTTGACTTTAGTAATGCCTTCAATACTGTAGACTTTGATGTTTTACTCGCTGTCCTAAGTTCTCTTAACATATCTCCTGAAGTAATTGGTTGGTTTCATAGTTACTTGCAGTGCCGTCTTTAGGATCAACGAGGCTATGGGCCAAGATACTGGCTGGGGCCTATGTAAGGGATGGAAAATCCTTAAATTTTATATCTAATTTTGCTGCGAAGAAATCGAGAAAAAAAGTTTTTTAAGCTGTATATAATTACTGTTATTTTAGTGCAAAAATAAATTTTTAAACAAATTTTCTAAATCTTGTTTCTATTTTACCAAGTGTGTGATTTGATATTTTTCTTATTATGTTATAAAATTTGTTGTTGTATATCGAAAATTTTCAGAATTGTGGGGCCCCTGCCTACCTCGGGGCCTCGGGCCCGGGCCCTGCGGGCCCTGCCTTAAAGACGGCACTGGTTACTTGCAAGGGCGCCGGCAACGTGTACAAATTCAAGACATGTTTTCTGACTGGTCTGCTGTCAAAGCTGGCGTCCCACAAGGTGGCGTGTTGTCTCCTCTATTGTTCTCTATTTTCATCAATTCGATCTGTTCCCACATAACTTCTCTTTACCACCTATATGCAGACGATTTACAAATCTACTCTCAATGTAAGATTGTGGATCTCCCCAATACAATTAGATTAATTAATGAAGATCTTATTCGTATTTCTCATTGGTGTAATTCATTTGGGCTTAAAGTTAATCCACTGAAGACTCAAGCCATTATTATTGGGAGTTCGAAATTAATCTCTCGGTTAACTTTGTCGCTGCTCCCGCCAATCATATTCGATGGGACACTTATCCCATACAGTGACAAAGTTAAGAATTTAGGCATTATGTTCGATCAGACTTTGTCTTGGGGACCGCAAGTTAGTGAAATAAGTAAAAAAATGTTTGCCGCAGTTGGTTCACTTCGAAGATTACGCAATGTTCTCCCCATTCCTACTAAAGTTGCGCTGGCTCAGTCTCTTCTTTTACCGATCCTTGACTACGCGGACACTTGTTATCTTGACCTAACATACGAGCAACTTAATAAACTTGAGCGGCTTCAAAATTATTGCATAAGGTTTATATTTGGGTTACGAAAGTATGACCACATATCCGAATTCCGCCATAAGCTCAAGTGGCTCCCGATTCGTCTTCGCAGGAATACTCACATTCTTCATCTTCTTTACTGCATTCTGTTCAATCCGACCACTCCTTCTTATTTGAAAGACCGATTTATATATTTAAGTAGTTTACGATCTCAAAATAATCTCCTTCTAAGTACCCCTAGACATTCCTCTTCCTTCTATTCTAATTCTTTTACGGTTACCGCTATACGACTATGGAATTCTCTCCCCTTACATATTAAAAAATCTAAATCTCTTCCTATATTTAAAAATAAATTAAAACTTTATTACCTTTCCTCTTAAGTTACTACCTGTCGTCATTCATTTTTTTTTTCTTTAATCATTTATGTTCTTCTATTTATCTTTCTTTATCATATTCTGTACACCCCTTCCGCTATCTTTAAAATAGTATCCTCTGCCCTAAGGTTGCCTGGAAGAGATCGCTGTTTTAGCGATAAGGCCGCCTGTTGTACCAATGTCCCTTTAAATATATAAATAATGTAATATGTTCTTTGGTGTACAATAAAGTATATTTTACTTTTTACTTTACTATCATTGTTCCTATAGTGAAAAACAAGACTGGGGATATATTTGATAAGGCTAATTACAGGCCTATCTCCTTAGCAACTGTATTGGCAAAGGTACTTGACGGTTTGCTGGAACGACGACTTAACGACTATATACAACTAAACGATGCTCAATTTTGTTTTAGACCAGGCCTGTTGACAGAGAGTGCTATAATGTCGTTGAAGGATACTGTCAAATATTACACCCAGAGACAAACACCAGTGTATGCTACATTTCTGGATCTCTCCAAGGCATTTGACCTGGTTAATTATGACATACTATGGACAAAACTGCATGAAATATAAGTTCTAGCTGAACTTATCACTACCTTAAAATATTGGTACCGTCATCAAGTTAACCAGGTCAAATGGCCTGGCGAGTTATCTGACGAATATGTATTGCAATGCGGGGTGAGGCAGGGGGGGTTGTCTTCGCCTGTGCTGTTCAGTCTCTACGTAAACGGGCTTATTAGTGCACTCAGTGAATCAAGGATAGGATATTCTGTTGACGGTAATATGATTAAGAATATAATTTATGCCAGTGACATGGTGTTGCTGAGTCCATCGGTGAGTGCGTTGCGTAGACTGTTATGTGTGTGAAACATACGCTGCTGAACATGGGCTTATCTATAACACCAAGAAAACTGAGTTATTGGTGTTTCGTGTTAACAGTAAGAAACCCTTGATTGTGCCGTCAGTAAAACTTCTTGCTGTGCCGTTAAGTAGAGTTTGTCAATTTAAATATTTGGGACACATTGAAAACGACTATCTGACAGACAACAGTGATTTCTTATATTTACGCGAACACTACACATTGAAATAATACTAGTTTTTACGGAATTTATCGCGTATATTTAACTTTTTAATACCCGACGTTTCGAGTCGAGTCACTCAAACAACCGCTCGCCCGCGAGTGTAGCGAGTGTGAGCGAGAAATTGCAAACGGCGCCTGCGCTAGCATCGAGCGCGTGAATGAGACAAAAATCGATTATGAGATGGTACGTGCGGGCTCTGAGGACGAGCAACAGGGCAGAGTTGCGATGACTAGATCGCCTGAGCATCAGTGTAGCCCGGTGTATTACGATAGTAATATTATGGATCCGGGTGAAACTGATATTAAAAATGGAAAATTGCATATTTCTCGAATATAGTAAGGAAAGATGGCGAATGGACAGGGCCTGAAAAAAACGAGGGGTGGATTTTGTACCAAAAACGTAGGCTTAGAAACTACTAGTCGAAGAGGTTGTGCCATTGAGTCTGAGTCAACTAGTCAAAAGTTTAGGGCAGCGGATATAAAGGTGCCTCTGTTTATCTCGAATGTTGCCAAGGAGGTATCAGGGCAGGATATTATTGATTATGTGTATAACAAACCGCCTGAAAAGATTTCACTGGTGAAAATCAATATGAGATAGCAGAAAGGGTATGATGCCTATAAGGTCTTGGTATGTAAGCATAAAATTGAGACATTCCTAGATGATAAACTGTGGCCATCAGGCATAACGTTCCGTCGTTTTGTGAATTTTTACGATAAACAAAAAGGTAAAATCAATAATAAGGAACAAAATAAACAGGACATACTGAATAATAAATACTACACAAATACGTACGTAATAAGTACTACATATACTACATACATTTTAAAAGAAATAAATGATTTAGATAATAAATTAATATATTGAATATATCTACTAAATACATTTCAATAAAAATACCGAATAAATAAATAATTAATATAGATAAAAATTAATACATATATGTATAAACTTAGTAAAATTATAAGTTTCAATTGTAAATCGATCAAGAGGTCAGCGGAAGGTGTAAAAGAGTTGTGCTGGTCAGCCGACGTGTTGTGCCTCCAGGAAACGTGGATTCTTCCACATGATGTAATATTTCTCAGCACGATCAATGAAGAATTTGGGTCCACAGGCACATCTGCGGTGGACACGGAGGGAGGCCTAGTGAGTGGGAGGCCTTATGGTGGAGTTGCAATATTGTGGCGTAAAATGTGATGTATTTGCATCAGTGTCAGTGATAGAGTGTGACAACGTGCGAATCTGTGCCATAAAAGTAACTGTAAGTAGTAGATCAGTAGTTATATTTAGTGTGTATATGCCCAGACACTCTTATGAAAACTTACCTGAGTTCTGTACGTGTCTCAGTTCGATCCGATCGATAATAGAAACAGAGGAAAATAAGGGAATTGAAGCTTTTTATATACTAGGGGACTTTAATGCTCATCCTAGGGAACTATTTTAGCTAGATTTTTGTAATGAAGAGAGCTGGATTTGTGTGGACGCAAGTATGTGTGATAAAAATATATTTACTTTTCATAGTGAGGCTCATGGTTGTAACAGGTGGCTGGACCACTGCATAGTCACTCATTCTGCGCGTGAAACTGTAGTAAGCGTGTCTGTTAATTGTGATGTATTTTGGCTAGACCACTACCCACTTGTGGTAGAATGTAATTTAAATAAACTTAAGCCTAAGGTTGTGGAGCAGGTTTTGCGGAAACCTGTGAACTATGTTACTTGGGGCAACAGGACTCCACAACAGATAAAACTGTATCACGATTTTTGTCACACAAACTTGAGAATTATAGATCTTCCAGAGGAACTCAGAGACTGTTGTGATACATTTTGTAGTAACAAGGAACATCATGCTGTACTTTATAATATGTACGGTAATATTATAAATATACTATCACTGGCAGCAATTCGTACATATAGGGATAAATGTAGAAAAAAGGGAGGTTACGTGACGGGGTGGAATAAGCACGTCGCGGGCACACATCGGGAGGCGCGGCTTAAATTTCAAGAGTGGATGATGGCTGGGCAGACGTCCAGGGGTCGCGTATTTGAAGAGATGTCAGAATCTAGAAAGCATTTTAAAGCCAAATTAAAATGGTGTCAAAACAAACAAGAACAGCTAAAGATGGATATTATTGCGACAAATCACTCTTCTAAAGACTTCAAAAGATTCTGGAAAAACACAAACAAAATGAATGTTAAGCCGAGTTTTCCAGTGACTGTTGGGGGTGCTAATGATCACAAGGATCGCCCTTAAATGTCGTTTCCGGTTTGAATTTGAGTGAATCTGAGACTATCATGACAGAACAAAATGAAAAGATACCTGCAATGAAAATAGAAAAAATAATTAAAGAGATGGTAAGAGGAAAATCGCCTGGTTATGATGGTCTCAGCATCGAACACTTCAGATATGCTGGGGTACATTTTCCGCGAGTCCTTTCACTGTTTTACAGCCTGTGTTTGGGTCACTCTTACTTACCCGAGCCACTGATGAGGACTATTGTAGTACTCGTTGTTAAAAATAAAACTGGGGACACATCCGACATGGGTAATTACCGACCTATCTCGCTTACAACCACTGCAGCCAAGGTGTTTGACAGTGTGTTAAATGAGTGTCTCAACAAATACGTACTAATAAACGATGCACAATTTTGGTTTAAACTGAATGTATCGACGGAGAGTGCCATTTACTGTCTGAAACACACTGTCAAGTACTACACCGTAAGACGGACGCCGGTGTACGCGTGTTTCCTCAACTTATCGAAAGCTTTTGACCTGGTCTCATAAGTTGAGAGACGCGGGTGTGCCGGCGGAGTACACGGCTCTACTAAGATACAGGTACGCTAACCAGCGTAACCAGGTGAGGTGGGTTGGAGCTCTGTCGGAAGAATACAGGCTGGAATGCGGTGTAAGGCAGGGTGGCTTAAGCTCTCCACTCTTGTTCAGCCTGTATGTAAACCAACTGATTGAACGACTAAGCAGCGCACATGTTGGCTGCCACATTGATGACATATGTGTCAACAACATAAGCTATGCTGACGATATGGTGCTGCTCAGTCCTATAGCAGGACTGAGGAAACTGTTTTCTACCTGCGAGACATATGCGGAGGAGCATGGCCTAAAATACAACTCAAAAAAGAGTGAAATATTAGGCACCGAAACGGAAGCCACGACATGTGCCACCCGTACGTTTCGATGGTGTATCTCTGAAGGTCGTACAGAAGTTTAAATATCTCGGTCATATAGTTACGATCGACCTAGGAGATGATGAGAATATTGAATGAAAGCGCAGAGCGTTGTCGGTAAGGGGCAATATGCTTGCCCGCAGATTCGCCCGGTGCACTGCAGACGTGAAAGTAACTTTATTTAAAGCGTTCTGTCAGTCTTTCTATACCGGTGTTCTGTGGGTGACTTATACGCGCCGGACCTACAGCGCCCTGCGTGTTCAATATAACAACGCCTTTAGGATGCTGTTGAGGCTGCCGTGGCGCTGTAGTGCCTCTAAAATGTTCGCAGACGCACACACTAATGACTTTTTCGCCATAATGCATAGAAAAGCAGCGTCTCTCCTGCTGCGCTTACGTACCAGCAACAACGGCATCCTAAGGGTAATTGCTGCCAGGCCCGACTGCCCCATACTGTACCACTGTATGACGGTAGCTATTGGGTGAAAAAAATAATTTGTATATAATTAACAATACTAACTTAGAAGTTAAGGAAAATTGTTAGTAACATACTAACAATCTATGGATGTTCCTTACGTCTGAAATAAACACTTCATTTTATCCTTATTTTATTATTGTATTTTTTTACTAACATAGTTTATGTAAATTACTAACAAATGTGTATGTATATGTATATCTGAAATAAACATTATTATTATGTAATTGTGAACTAGGTATCGACTTGTAGAAGTCAGTAGGGGCGGCAAAATTTGAATAGCCTACTGGCGGCAAATGTGTGAATGTGCTGTCATCCGCGTAGCAATGAATGTTACCGGTTTGCAACATACCATTGATATGCAGAAGAAACAGCGTTGGTGATAGCACGCAGCCTTGTGGAAAATCAGCCTTAATGGGCTTAATTGCTCCGATCTGCAAGAAAACTGGTGATTCAATTGATCAATTTCTTGGGAAGCCCATAGGAAGGAAACTCCGAAAGGAGCACTTTGTGCCAAACCCGATCGAAGGCCTTTGCTATGTCCAAACTAACGGCCATCACCTCCCCCTTGCACTCTACTGCTTCCGCCCATTTATGAGTTAGGTAACCCAGAATATTACCACCTGAGCGACCCCGACGAAAGCCGTACTGGCGGTCACTAACCAGCTGGTAACCCTCAAGGGCAGTACCTTGATGAGCTGGCTGTTGATAATGCACTCCATTATTTTTAAGAACAAGGAGGTGATGGCGATAGGCCTATAGTTGGACGGATCAGAGTAGCTTCCTTTTTCAGTGATTGGGTGCACGAAAGGTGTTTTCCATGATTTCGAGACTTCGCCTAGGGAGTAGGAGTACCAAAAAGAGCGAAAGACGCGTTAAAACCGGTTCCAATTTCGGACCTATATTCATACACACGCACACACAACACGCACACACACACACACACACACACACACACAAACACTTCCTCTCGTTCTCATCACACCGATACTCAATATACGGTATACAAATGTTACGAGCTTGAGGTTCGTGACAATAAAAATTGCCGATAGAATTACATAAATTAACACTTCAATTTTCTTTACACAAGTTAAAACTTAAAACACTAATAATTAAGCACACTAATTCACTTTATTCCGCTCCGAAGCTTCGCTTGTCTCGCCAAATTCAATACTTCCCCGATCGCGTATTGCAGCGCCTTTATATAGGGCTCTTCCACGAAAACATCCAGAATATTCCAGAATATTCGAGTAAATACGCGCGCCAATCGACAGAAGCAGAAAGATCGAGTGTAGAGCTTCTAGAAAGTTTAGTTCTTCAATTTGATACTAGATGGCGCTGTCGGTTAAAAAATTAGTTATGTCATTTTCTGGAAAGCTCTCTCCTCGCTCTGTTACCCGACACTAGATGGCGCTAGTGCCATGAGATGAGATGTCAACTTAGCCGCGCAACACTGCCCCCTCCTAAGACATGCTCGTCCCGAGCATTATCAGCCCCATAATAACGCGCGAGGCGATCCACGTGGACGATCTTAGGAGTCCCTCTTGCGCCTTTCTGTATCCGGTAGGTTACATCGTTGATCCTGGTCACAATCCGGTACGGGCCATCCCATTTAGCTTGAAGCTTAGGAGATTTCCCTTTGCTGCGGACTGGATTGTGCAACCACACTGGCGAACCTTCGTCGAACTCTTTGTTGTTAATTTTGCGGTCAAACCGGGTTTTCATCTTTTCAGACATTTGCTGGCCCGATTGTCTAACGTGCATCACGGTCTGACGGGGCTTCAGGTGGTATCCTGGTGATCAGGTCTGCAGGCAGCCGTAATTCTCTCCCAAAGTTTGCGAAAACTGGTGTCACTGATGTACTTTCGTGAACAGCGCTTCGATATGACAACAAAAACGGTTGTATGTGCTTGTCCCAATCTCGATGCCGATTATCTACAACTTTTGCTAGGTACCTCTCCAATGTCTGATTAAATCGTTCTACCATTCCATCAGATTGCGGGTGATAAGAAGTCGTTCTTGTTTTATGAGTACCCATAAATCGGCAAGTTTCCTGGAATATTTGAAACTCAAAATTCCTTCCTTGATCGCTGTGAATCTCTAAAGGTACTCCAAAACGACAGAAGACTTCATGAACTAGTTTATCTGCAACTGTTGAAGCTTCATGATTTGGAATGGCGAAGACTTCTGGCCACTTAGTGAAGTAATCCATCACAACCATGAAATACTTGTTACCGTTTTCACTCTCCGGAAACGGCCCCTCCACGTCAATGGCTATTCTCTCCAATGGTGCACCAACATTGTACAACTTCAATGCACCTCTACTACGAGTCTGAGGTCCCTTTACAGCCGCACAACTTGTACATTTGCGACACCAGTCCTCGATATCATTTCGACAGTGGACCCAGTAAAACCGTTCTCGGATCTTCAGTAGAGTTCGTTTAACTCCCAGATGGCCTCCTGAATAATCATTATGGTACAGCTGTAGAACATCCGGTACTTTAGCTTTAGGGACAACCATTTGAAAATGACAGCTGTCTCCCCGAACACTTTCCCATTTACGGTAGAGAACTCCATCCTGAAGCAACAAGCTGTCCCACTGGGCCCAATAGCTTTTAGTGGTCGAACTCATCGCTGAGACGTCGCTCCACTTGGACTTGGGAGCACTGGCCTTCATCCATTCCAGAATCGGCTTGATGTCCGGATCTTCCTGCTGTGCACGTTGTAAGCTGTCCTTCCACTCGTTGCTGAGGTGGTCCGCCCTGAGCATCCTCACGGATACTACTTCCTTACTCTCTTGCCTAGTACAATGTTTGCAATCTTCAGGACAAGGTCTTCTTGACAATGCATCTGCGTTGCCATGAGATTTCACGCTGCGATGTTCTATCTTAAAGTCATATTCCTGCAGTAGTTAAATCCACCTCGCAACTTGTTCTTCTGCATTTTTAAACTGCAATAACCATGTTAGTGCAGCATGGTCAGTTCATAAGTGAAATTTCCGCCCCAGAAGATATTTGATAAAATGCTGCAATGACTTTACCACAGCTAGCAATTCGCGTCTTGTGACACAATAGCTCCTTTCCGGTTTTGATAATGACTTGCTGAAGTACGCTATCACGACCTCTTGGTCACCATTCCGTTGAGACAATACACCGCCAAGTCCTATATCACTTGCGTCTGTGTCAACTAAATTCTTTGCTTGCATCAGGGTATCCCAAAATAGGTGTTTTGCACAGACGGTCCTTGAGCTCCTGGAATGCGATATTGCAATTTTCATCCCAGCAGAAATGTCTCTTCTCCTCGGTTAGCTTGTGCAGAGGTTTGGCTATATCTGTAAAGTTCTTCACAAATCGCCGGTAATAGGAGCACAAACCCAAATATGCTCTAACCTGCGTCTTGTCTTTTGGAACCAGCCAATCCTTGACAGCGGCGATTTTCTCTGGATCTGATGCGGATACCTTCTTCCGATACCACATACCCCAAAAAGTTAACTTGCCGTTTGAATAGTGAACATTTCTTCGGACTCAACTTGAGGTTGGCACTCTGAATCTTCATGAGCACGCGTTCCAGGTTTTGAAGGTGTTTCTCAAACGTCCGGCCTACGATGATGATGTCATCCAAGTAGACCAGACAGGCATCGCCAATTAGCCCGGTAAGTACAAATTCCATCAGCCTTTCAAACGTTGCTGGAGCATTGCACAACCCAAACGGCATTACTTTAAATTGCCACAGACCCTTTCCCGTCGAAAACGCAGTTTTCTCCTTGTCCTTAGGGTCAATTTCAACTTGTCAGTAGCCACTTTCTAGATCCAGCGTGCTAAACCACTTTACTCCTGTAAGCATGTCCAGCGTGTCATCAATTCTTGGCAAGGGATAGCTGTCCTTCTTCGTAACGTCGTTCAGACGGCGGTAGTCAACACAAAACCGCATGCTGCCATCCTTCTTCTTCACCAGCACCACTGGTGAACACCATGGACTAGAGAAAGGTTCAATAACACCATCCGTCACCATTCCTTCAATCATGGTTTCCACTTCCTTTTCACATGCTACCGGCAATCTTCTTGGCCGCTGACGGATAGGCAATTCTTCTCCTGTGTTTATTTTGTGTTGAACTAAACCAGTCTTTCTTTTCTCCTCCAAACGACGAACCTGGTCTTCCTGTCTGCGGGCCTTTTCCTCCTGTCCGCCCCGCAGCTGCTCTTCCAATCGGCGTGCCTGTTCCGCCTGCTGGCGAGCCTGTTCCTCCTGTCGACGAGCCTGTTCCTCCTGTCGGCGAGCCTGCTCCTCCTGTCGGCGAGTTTGCTCCTGCAGCATCACCATTAGAGCACCTAAGTCAGGTGCTGCAGATGTAGGGGCTACTGACGGGCCTGCAGCCGGTGGCTGGCCCTCCAACGTCTGCGGCGTTGCACCACCAAATCTTCTTTGGTCCGTCTCTTGCTGGCGTTGACTTCGGGTACGGACACCCTCCGTTTCCTCTTTAGGTAAAATCGGCATGATTTTATCCCACTTCTGACGCCAATTGTTACGAGCTTGAGGTTCGTGACAATAAAAATTGCCGATAGAATTACCTAAATTAACACTTTAATTTTCTTTACACAAATTAAAACTTAAAACACTAATAATTAAGCACACTAATTCACTTTATTCCGCTCCGAAGCTTCGCTTGTCTCGCCAAATTCAATACTTCCTCGATCGCGTATTGCAGCGCCTTTATATAGGGCTCTTCCACGAAAACATCCAGAATATTCCAGAATATTCGAGTAAATACGCGCGCCAACCGACAGAAGCAGAAAGATCGAGTGTAGAGCTTCTAGAGAGTTTAGTTCTTCAATTTGATACTAGATGGCGCTGTCGGTTAAAAAAAATTAGTTATGTCATTTTCTGGAAAGCTCTCTCCTCGCTCTGTTACCCGACACTAGATGGCGCTAGTGCCATGAGATGAGATGTCAACTTAGCCGCGCAACACAAATATACAGCACTTACAATATGACGCAGATAAAGGTATCTTACGACAAACCCTGTAAATTATGTATTAACATTGCTGAAGACGAAAAAAAATATATTTAAATGTTTTGCAAAAAAAAAATATAAATCTATAAAGGCTTCTATATTGCATAATATGTTCAAAACTTGTTTATATATATTGGTAAATGTACAAGCTATAGATTTTGTTAAAATAAATAAAAAATAAAAAAAAGATAATAATAAACTTATTTCTCCTACACAATATGGCTTTCGATCTGGTCGATCCACCAACGATGCAGTACACGAGCTGTTACACTCTATTGTTGTCAATTTCGACGGCAGGAAGAAATGTTTAACGGTGTTCCTGGACCTTGCGAAAGCGATCGACACAGTCTCGATTCCACACCTACTAAATAAATTAGAAAGACTTGGTATAAGAGGTATTTCACTTAAATTAATGGAAGACTATCTTACTGGTAGAAAACAACGGGTCAGAATAGAAAACAAACTAAGTGATGAGGTAGCTGTCAAATTTGGTATGCCACAATGCACATAATCGGTACTACGCTCTTCTTGGTGCACATCAATGACCTTTGCCAACTTCCCCTTCATAAAGGCAAAATTTTTTCATTTGCTGACGATATCGCCTTGTTCTTCGGTGGAGATAGCTGGGAAGAGGTATTTCATGTCGCACAAGCTGGTCTCAATAAAGTCAGGAGTTGGCTGCAAATAATGTTCTAACACTCAACGTGTATAAAACTACGTTAGTACTCTTATTAGTTTGTGTATAAAACTAAATACATAACCTTTGGCCTTAGGAGTAACCTACTTTCACCGACATCTCTTACTATTTCTGCCCATGCCTGTGATCTCAAAACCATGTGCTCATGGCCCACTTTTGAAAAAGCAGAGAATATTAAATATCTTGGGGTCATAATTGATCATTATCTTTCCTTTAAACCACGCATTGAGACCCTTATAACTAGACTCCGAAAATTGATTTTTATTTTTAAAATCTTAAGATAATGTGCTGATCGAAAGATTATTAAGATGGTTTACTACGCTTTATGCCAATCCCTAATCAAATACTGCATCACATTATCGGGGGGGCGCTGCCAAAACTCATGTAATCGAAGTAGAGAGGGCACAGCGTGCCATACTTAAGGTAAGTGCTGGTCTACCCTTCCGATTCCCTACTCTAGGCCTGTATAAGGAATGGGATGTTCTTACTGTTAGGCAAACTTTTATTTCACATGCTTAAAACAGACTCCCAGATAAGCGCCGAAAAGATAAGGTATGTCCACACACCTTCAACTTAAAACATCTTTCTCACATAAGTTTTTTGCTTTCTTGGACAAAATCTGTACAACAAATTAACTACTAAAACCAATTTCAACCGTAAAATAACATTAAAAACAATGTAAAAACACTAGATTACAAAAAAAAAACAGAGAACCTATTGACCGTACTTAAATAAACCTACATAAAATATATATCTACTTATAGGCGCTATTTCCATACACACTCGCAACACATAACATAACATAACATAAACACTCACGCCTGTCACCCAGAGGGGTAGGCAGAGACTACGGACTTCCATTTGGCACGATCCTGACATACCTCTTTCGCCTCTTTTACATCCATATATCTACGCATACATGCTCGTCGGTTAAGGGTACTTCTAACGTGGCCCATTTTCAAAATATCGCCAATTTGGTCGAATAACTTTTTCCTAGGGCGTCCCTCCCGACTCGGCCGTTCACATCTGCCATATAAATTTGCTTTGTCACTTTTTCCTCATTCATTCTTTCCACATGACCAAACCAGCGAAGCATTCCCTTCTTAATCCTGGTCACAACATCATCTTGCATACCACATTTATCTCTTATCACGCAATTCTTAACTCGCAACACACATACACATATTTACAATTTTACACATAGGAGGATACCATGACTTGCCAGGATGTTCAGGTAATCATACGATCTTTTGTCAGAGCCGTTCGGAACTATGTTAATATTTATATCACCACAGAGGATGATATTTTTAAAGCTTTTTAAACAAGTGAGAAGTGAATCTCGGGAGTCAATAAATTTTGATAAATATATAAGTATGACTTTGTGGGCGATATATTTCTAGGACACAAGTTTCTTGATCTAATTTTAATACCAGGCAATTAGCGTCTGTAATTTCAGGTTCTTCGCATACTGAATTAAAGTGCTTATTATAACCACTCCTTCATTTTAGGTTTCGTGAGAGGTTGTCACTATATGGTTGTACTTGTCGAGAGTTGGTGTAAGCTTTGCTGATGATAGCCAGCATTATGTAAGGACTAATATGTCCCAGTATATATCAGACCTTTGTAGGAGAGTGACGGAGTTTGGCATATTACAATTGAGGCTACGAATATTTTGAGATAAGATATTGACAGTACCGTAATTTTTGAATACAAAGTTCTTTGCATGTTCTATAGCGCACGTTATCGTTTTAGCTACTTGAATTGAGTCCAGATCTAAATTTTAAAGTTTCAATATTTAGCATAACCCAGTTTTCCAGCCATCTTAATAGAGTAATAAAAATTTGAAAAAACAAGTTATCTGGAACAAAGCAGCGTTAATAACTGGTAAGCGACATAATGCAAACAATAGAGGTTTTAACTCGCTCTTGAGTAAACTGAGTGTAGGTTTGTAATCGCGAGAGGTGAGTGTTATGTGTGCCTGTAGTATTTGAGTGTATTATTCTGCAATTCCAATGAAAACTATATAATCTAACATAAAATAGAAACATAAAATAATTAATATTTAATGAAAGTAAACTAATCGAATAAAAATATGCTAATGTAGATAAAAAGAACGACCAATATTGTACTAAGACTCGTCACGTGATAATTTTATAGACATCTGATTCTTCCTCAACACGGACTGGAGTCGAACCTTACTCTTTCTTTATATACACTTTTCCATATGATGTCCACGCTGCTTATATAGCATGAGCTTCTTATTTTTGACGTTTTCCCGCGCTACATAAAAAAGTTGTTTAGTTTTAGTCGATAGATACTCAGAGATGTATAGTGTACACGGCGCGCCCGGTAGCTTAAAGTGCTCTGTGTTTAACAGCGGTTCTTTGTTAGCACGTCTACTTTTTTTGTATGATTTGTATTAAGGTGTATCCCTGACCAAAACCTTGCGAAAGTGCGTTTTTCAGACTCTATTATCTCATTAGTTATGAAAAATAAACTACATCTAAAAGCACATTATTAATGTTCGATATCCTATCATCACATTCCACGCTCTACATTTAAAATCAACTTTTAAAAAATGACTAAAATTGTTGATTACATGCATCTCTTGCTAAACGCAACGCTCTAATCATTTAAGTATTACACTAATGGATAGATAATTTAAAAATCTATAGTCTTCACGTTGTATTTAATTTCTTAAGTTCTCTTTTCTTTTTTAATTGAAATAATTCAAAAAATTGTGTGAATTCTATGATAAAGGGGGCGTACGCAGAGTGCGGGCGGCATTACGCTGTATGCGTTCGTACGAGGTAGCTGTGTCGCTCTCGTCATCGTCGTCGACGTTCCGTGTTTCGCCGCAAACATAATATTATTTGAGTACAATTGCCGACATAAGTCGTGAGTACACTTTTTATTGGTCGATACGACGTTGACCACGCTGACGTTCAACGTGATTGGTTCATCAGTCGATTCTCGTCGTCTATTGGTTTCGAACGTATCATTCGGCTTCCGTACACTTCAGAGCAATAATTTAAGTGATAATTTTTTTAATTAGTTAATTTTCGTTAATTGTTTTTGTTACCTCGTTGTTAATTGTTGTTTGTGTAATCCTTGTTATTAATTCTTTTTGTTATTTCTTGTTTTCAATTATTTTGATTGTGTTCAGATTTTGTTCTAAATATACAGAGAAGGAAGGATTCGGTGTTAAATAGATAATCCCGACAAATGGTCTATTCAGTGTTTAGTTAGATGGAAAAAATTAGGTACTGCGAAAAACATCATAGACAGATATATAAACAGACTGCTGAGTCCGTCTGTCTGTCTGTCCTTAACGCCTTTATATAAGTAGGACCTTTTCCACTGAATCATCCCGAATTTTCGAGCATATACCGGTCCCAACCGACTAAGCGTAAAAAGTTCTGTCACAGTTCTGCCACTCGATACTAGATTGGGCTGGAGGTGGAAAGTTCTAGCATAGCATTTTCTAGAAAGCTTTCTTAACACCTTCTACTCGATACTAGATGGCGCTAGTGGCTAGTGGTTTACCGGCATCAACTATGGCACGCAACAATATTAAGAAAATAATACCATACAGGTTTTGGCAATAATTACGAACACTTCGTAAAATCAATCATCAATCAAAAAAAAAAAAAACAAAAAAAAAACTAATTGCACTACACAATACTAAAATCGAATAAAATATTTACTATTATGTCAACTGACAAAATGACGATAAAGCAACGCCCTTTTGACCTTTTACTATTTGATGGACGATGAAAGAGCTCACGTATAACTCAGCCATCTATGCAAACAAGGCTGTAGTTTTTGCGTAATAAAAAACTGACCCTATTAATCGGATGACCACTCTCGGTGAAATCGGATGAATACCCTCACGTACTATACTTATAATAAGGGAGTTTTTGATGCACGAGACCGTATTTCAGAGCGAGCTCCTGGTGTAGAATCCTGGCTACTAGTTTGTGTCTGTGCAAGTACTCAGAGTTAGAAAGCGCCGAACAATCGGAGATGACATGCCTAAAGGTGCGCTTACACGAGGGCAATAATTGCTCGGCGACACGAATGGACCGATCTGGAGCAATTTCAAAGCAATGGAGCAAATTGCGGCAATTATTTCGGCGATATTGCTTCTAATTGCTCCAGATATTTCATATCGCTCAGTGTCGCAGATACGAATTGACGAATATCCAATGGGCTTGGAAATTCCTAGCAATTTTTGTATATCTCATTCGCACTTGTTTGTTTTGCGGCTTGCCGTCTTGCTTCCGCGGGGAGAGCGAGAGGTCGGGTCTGTTCGTGACATTCTAGTAAAGTTTTTGAATAATATATAATCTAATTCTTTACACAATGAAAATTGCGGCCTCTTTGCCAAAAATGATCGCACCCAGATACGTCCATTCCTTTTCTTTCTTTTTTGTTTTTGATTAATAATAAAAAAAGCGCTACAAACCCTGCGCAGCAAGAACAATGTCGTCCATAGCGAGCGAATACTGAAATGCTCGTGTAGGACAATATTGCCTAGTTGATGAAGTTGCGCCATATCGCTCAATATTGTATTGCGCAGTATTGATGCTTGTTGCCGTTGCCGTAAATTGCTTGAAGTAGTCGTGACGTCATAGTTGACGAGTATTGACTGGAATTGAGTAATTTTAGTTGCCCGTGTAAGCGCACCTTAAGTGACTCCCCGGGATGGCGACAAGCTCGACAGACGACTTCGTCGTTTGCCTGCATAACGTGCATTTTAAACAATGGTTTACAGCTATCAATTGGCCCCACCCTTCAAATACATAGCACGAATGCTTATAAATCAGCTTGATACAGATTTATTAATCTGTGTTTCAAATGTAGTTTGTTATATTTTTTAATTTATAATATTTTATTCACTTAGTGCAACTTAGTGTCTTGCCTCGCATTGTACCTATTTAATTCACTATGCACTTACATACTGCTGCCAATTGAATTAAAGACTTTTTTTATAGAATAAGCGTGACAAACAAGCATACGCTCCACCCTGGTCTTGTTCTTGGTATTGCGCTCCTAGTCTTGGTCTTAGTCTTGTAGCAGGAGTCTCGCAATTCCCTATTAGCCTATTGCTATTTATTAAACATTAGATCTTAGAACAACTTAACAGAGAAGGCACATTTTGAGCTTCAATTAACAGAGCCATAGTAAAGACCAACGAAATTAATAAATATGTAAGCATTTAATGAAAAATTCGAAAAATCAACTGACCGGGTGGGGTTTGAACCCAGGATCTAAGCGATCCGTGCCGATGCTCTAACCGACTGAGCTATCTACCATGTCCCACGACCACGGAAGTCAGTCTGTTTCTTCATAAACGTTTGACATTTAATATGCTTCTACATGTTTAGCACATTAAAACATATAAATACAATTTATAGAATTTGCCGAACGAATTGTATACTTTGCGTAACCGGAAAGCAGGTAATGTGATTTTTATTTCTACTATTAAAATTGTGCAAATCACTATTATTTACATGTACTAAGTGAATGTTTTGTCGTATATACATGATATTCGCAAAAATATATTATTATGCAACAATGAAGATATCAATTTCTTTAAACAACTCTCTCAGATATTAGGGCTCCTAAGCAGTACATAGTAGATCTTATTGCACGCTTTTTATTTTATATGCAAGCTTTTTAAATTATCCATTAGCATTGTATAAAATTTTTACGCGTTTCAAGTGTGTTAAAAGTGTCTACAATATTTATCAAATGGGTGACGACGTATTCGAGCACTTTGTGTTTTAAAATCACACACTTCCGAAAATCGAGATTTGCAGTAAACTTAATTGCACATGTTCATCAATTAGGTAATAAAATAATAAGTCCGTTTGCGAGGTGTTTTATGAACGCTTGACCAAAGTGCTTAACAGCCTTTTGTCCGGTGTGAATAAGACACACGCATATAACGGTTGGGTCATGCCTGTACTCATGTATACCTTTGGCATACTCAGGTGGACTCAGACTGAACTTAACGCCCTGGACAGAAATGTCCGTACTACCATGACGTCCCATAGGATGTATCACTTGATATCGTCGGTAATGAGGCTGTACTTGCCACGAAAGCATGGTGGGCGTGGCTTCCTGAGCGCGCTGACAACGCATAATCTCGAAGTGTGCAGCCTACGTCATACTTCCTGGCGAGATCGGATGACTCATTCTATATTGACGTCTTTTCTTGGAATAAAGAGCTTATCCCTCTATCTTTAACCAATGAGCAATGGCAGGACCCAGCAGTACATAGCATTTCCGACCGGGAGTCCATATGGAAGGAGATGGAGCTCCACGGGAGGTACTACAGGGCTCTTCATGAGCCTGTCGTAGATACAGTCGTCTCCCTCAACTGGCTACGTTTCGGTGACCTCTTCGGGGAAACCGAGGGTTTTGTCTGTGCAATACAGGATCAGGTTGTTAAGATCAACAACTGTCGGAGATACATCCTAAAGGATAGCACCGTCGACGTCGACGTCAGTCTGAGCGAGATTAGAATGGCTCTTCATCACCTTAAAAACGGCCAGGCGCCAGGTGAAGATGGAACTACAACGGAGCTTCTGAGAGCGGATGGAAAATCAATCGTTGAGAATCTTTAATTCCGTCTTCCATGGTGGCACTATTCCGGAGGCGTGGAGCTGAAGTAACAACACTCTCTAAAAGAACCTATTCGAAGTTATCGATTTCCCTTCTGAGCCTCGTCTATAAGCTATTTTCGAGTCGTAGCAAATCGTCTCGCACACGAACTCGATGACTTCCAGTTTCCCAAACATGCCGGTTTCCGAAAAATCTATAGTACCATAGACCGCATACATACCCTTCGGCAAATTGTACAGAAGACCGAAGAGTACAATGTGTCACTTTGTCTTGCTATGCGGACTATGAGAAATCCTTTGATTCCGTCTAAATTTGCGTGGTGCTGCAGTTCCATTAGTTGACTGTCGGTATATCGAAGTGTTGAAGTGTTTGTACACACCGTTACACATGTCACACCTATGCCGGTAGTTGTTGAGAGCACTAAGCTCGAAATTGTTAACGAGTATATTTATCTGGGACAAATAGTCCAACTTCAACCGAGAGGTCAATCGATGGATTCAACTAAGCTGGGTAGCGTTCGGGAGATTACGAGACATCTTCTTGTCAGCTTTACCTCAAAATAAAATTTTACAATCAATATTTGTTTTTAGTGATGACCTATGGACCTGAGACGTGGTTCTTCACGGCCTGCTGGTCGTATGACACTCAACATCGCTCAGCGTGTTATGGAGATGTTTCTCGATATGCATGGCTTAAAAACGAGGATATCCGCAGAAGAACCAGAGTAACTGACATAGCTCAACGGATTAGTAAGCTGACGTGGCCGTCCATATAGCTCGAAGAACTGACATCCGATGGGGAAGAAAGGTTCTCGAGAGGCGGCCTCGTGACGGCAGGCGAAGTGCAGGGTGTCCCCCTACTAGATGGAGTGACGACCTGGTAAGACACGCAGGAAGACGGTGGATGCAGGTGGCTAGGGGCAGTGCTTTGTGGCATTCCTTGACAATCAAAAAATGGTCAGCAATGGACTTGTGAAGGACTGTAATTACTATGATGATGACGATGGTTTTGTTTGATTGAACAACTGAGTGCTCGTTGTCGCTTGTTGTATCGTTCGTGTTCGGGAAAACTCGGTGCCACCGAGTACAGCCGGTCAGCCGGGTGCCGGGCGCTTGACGTTAGCACTTCGGCAGCATTCGACTTCATCTCGCCTCCCCTCTTTCGCACCCCAGCGGTTTCGCTAACATTTCGGGCGCAATTTGGTGTAATTTTTTAAAATTTCCAATTGAAATAATCGTGACGCTTGCCGCCGCCCCCTTTTGTATGCCGCCCGGGCCCATTCCCCCCCCCCCCCCCCGCCACCATAGAAATATAAAATTATATAAAAATAATTAAGTGAATTATGTTCTTCGCAATCTAGCACAGATTAACGTATTTAAATTAAACTTACTTTTTACTACGCACTTTAATACTCGCGTGAGATTGGGGACCTATCTCACGCTAAGGGTAATCTCACATCTCACCAGGGAGGGTAGAAAAATTGCCAAATTCGTAGATAATTAATGGACGCCTCTTTACATCACCCACAGGACGATATGGGATAGTGGATATTCTTACACCGCCTCTATACGGACAGTATCTTTCTTCCTAATAACAACTAAAAACTGCGGTTCCCAAACAACCTGTCAAGGGTGGGAACTATCGCAAATTTCCCCTATGAGGCAATCTAAGGCTGGACCTATGTTCAGCAGTAGACCTCTGATACGATGTAATGGTAATATATATAATAATAGGCATGTAATAATATTTATTCATTGACAAAAGTAGCACTGTAGTAGAAAAGTATCTCTGCCCTTAAATAATAAACAACTGATGTGTTAATTTATTTTTATTATATTGGCATCAACATCACAACAGATATGTGATTCAAGAATTATACTATTCCCTGATTAAAATGTAGGCCTGAAGAATACAGAGCTCATTTGCATTATCGTTATGTCATCATTATCATTAGAGCCCATTAAAATTTCACTGTCGAATGTAGGCCTCCACCAGCTTTACTTGATTTCTTGCATATCTTATGTGGTTGTCACTCTACCTAATAGGGGAGTGACAACCTCCCTCAACCCAGGTTAGTGGAAATGTTTGCAGGTAGCACAATACAGCTAGTCCTCAAAGATCATCATTAGCTCATGCAAGAACAATTTTAAATAGATTTTGTTGCTCCTCTCTCACCGAACACGATGACTATACTCTTGACAACAATACTGCCTACAAAAATAAACCTTGTAAGAAATATAAATGTAAGTATTTAAGCATGTTAATGTGTTAAAAGTAAAGTAATTACCGACATAATGTTCCATAGGTAGGTAGGTTTATTTTTAAGAGGGTTCAAGGGCAAGGAAAAGTACAAAGACATGGAGCTTATTAGCACATAACATGGTAGAGTAGCACACTACCATAACGCAGTGTAATTCAATAAATATAAAACATACTGGGTAGCAATAGTTAGCAGCGCAATGGTGAAAAACATCTATTGCATAATCCTCCTGCCCACAGAACACAATTACTCTCTACCAAAAGTACAGTAAAGTTATAGCCTATATATGTCCCACTGCTGGGCACAGGCCTCCCTTCATCTCTGAGAGGGTTTTAGGGCAAGGAAGTGTCCGATGTGCTGCCCCCAATGCATGTTGGCGTACTTCACATATCTTCGAAATATTTTTTTCCACTCTCTACCAATAGTTCCTGTTAAATGTCACAATTATAGCAAATTCCTCCTTTTATTAGAGAAAATCATTTACAGTAACAATCAAAGACAGAAACAATGAAAAACTTTGTAATGATTGTGAAGGCTAGTATTAACTTCATTTGTTACAAACACATTAAAATGTGCCTTATGGCATCTGTGGTAATGAGAATCCATCAGCCTATTTTGTCCCATGGATGTTGGAAGGGCACTGTGATAAAGCATTAATATGGTGGTATACCATTTTGCTTAGGCTAGATGGCAGATGGAATTGGAAAGCTGATTTTAAGGTTTGGTACATATAATATTGCAATTTTAAATCTACTTCCCAAGCAAGGAGAAATAGAATTAAGGAAAATATAGTATTTAATTATATACAAATAGAAGATGCCATAATCCAGTAGTAAACTATTTAAGGAAAAATTTCAGAATACATCTCAAAATGGGTATATTTATTATGCATATAATATATTTTATCTATATGTGTATATGAAATATTAGAGGAGGTATGAGATCTATATATTTTTTTTTTACTTTTATTTTATTAATTTTTTTTATAAAAAAGAATATTAACAATGCTATAAACATTACTAATATTCCCCTTAACCACTCATGGTAAGCTTAAATTGCTTGTGTTGCAAGTGGTTCACGCCAGTAGTCGAATGGCAGATTCGAACCCATAACCATTTTGAGTTCACGGTCCACGCCCTGCCATTAGGCTACTGTTGCCTATGTATTGGATAGTAGGTCAAGGTTGATTGCCATGATGGTCTGTCTAGTGGTTGTAAATGCAACTGCTGTTCATGAGGTCTCGGCTTTGAATCCCGGGTCTGACAGAAAAATCAACTATTGAATTTTCTATTAAGAAATTCTCAGCAGCAGCCAGAAGTCAGAAAGTTGATGGTGTTTCACCTCATGCCTTGGAAAGCACATAAAGCCCTTAGTCCTGCGCCTCATCTCTCATAGGTTGTATTGTTGGTCCATTGGACTATAAGAGGGAATATAGAGTGAACCTGTGTCTGTGTGTATTCTTGTGCCCTAACCCTGCACTACACAGGATGGCTAGTCTCCGATGGCTCATCTAGAGGACATTAATGTTATTAGTAGGTAAAAGTAACATTGGTAATAATTGACTTATAGTTAATTTTTTATTGTTATATTAATTTAGTTACTGTTATCTAAGTGTTTGACTAAAACTTAAAAATGAAATTTAGTATAGTTACTGACTTTGCAAAGTAAATGATCACTAAAAATGGATTTTACGAGTCTCATTAAAAAAAATTGATGTTCCGTAGTAAAATATTATCATGTGCCCAGAGAAGTGATTGCGTATCAACTAGTTATTTATATTAGGTATAATGAAACTGTATGTTAAAAATGAATAGGTGAATATACTTGACACAATATCCTTACAAAACTCTATTAAGTACCTTTCATACCTTAATTATAATCTGCTTAACAAGAAACAATGTAGCTGAATTGAGACACAAGTCTCGTTTTATTGTATTGTAAATTGTTGTTGTTGTAAACTTGTTTTTTTATAAACTTACATGTTACTTATTTCTTCCGTACAAAAAGGAATGATGAGTCTTATAAAATATAGTATAATTTAGTAATTTAATTATTGTAATGCTAGATTAACAAATTCTAATAATGATAAGTTACCTCTAGATTTTAGTATAATAGTCTTTCATGATCACACAACATTATCATGTCATATCTTTTGTTTCTTTGGTAAAGAACCAAATGCCGAAATGACTGTGCCTTTAGTACCAGTAACATTGCTTGTCAAAGGCTGTTGTACCAATCCTGGTTGCTTGATGGCAGGCTTAGCAGCTACATTTGGAGCAGCCTGGTCCCACTTTGACTTTCGTTTCTTCTCTTCATCACTCTCAGTTGGTTTCTTTGCTACCCCTGAAATAAAATCTATCTTAGCCAATTTCTCTTTCTTCTCTTTCTCTCGTCTGTCCATTTCCACTTTTTGTACACGAGCTAATTCATCATAGTATGACTCTTTACCCCACTTCAATGGATCATATATTTCTGGTGGGTAATTTGTATCTAACTCATTTATATCACAAAATTGAATAAGCTTTTCATAAATACTAGGGTTCCTGAAATTTTTTTTATCTTGGATAATCTTGTTCATGTCTAAACCTTCATTTACCATTCGACTGTAGAATTTTGCTATTGTCTCTTGAAGTTCCTTCGGACATTTACTGGTTGGTTCAGGAGGTATAGCAACACCATCTTCAGAATCATCAGGATCTGATCTAGGAACTGCTTCATCAGTATCAGTTTCCATGGACAATCTCCGCATATCGTCTTGGTTTTCAGCGCTAGGAGATGATGGATCTTCATCAGACACAACAGTGTCATCATTATACGAAACTAACCTTCTTTTAGGAGAGACAGGTGCTGATGCTGCTTTAACTGAATCTTCTGCATAATGTGGACTAGTTGGAGCTGACTGAGAACCTTTAACTTCTTCCTTTTCAGGTGTTTGTTGCCCATCTTCCATGTCCTCTTCACCTTCTGAATCTGTATAAGTAGCAGTGAGGGAGGCAAGGGCTTGGGACGTCATTCTGTTCTTTTTTTTTTGATAGTAATATGTAAAAAATATTTAATTAATAATTTTATTTTAATGGCACTTTATGAAGTCGTTGTTTTCTAATTTGATTAGATACGTTTGAATTTTTATTTGTGATTTTTAGAGGTTGTGTTACTATTGAAAATTGTCTTTCTAGGGCTAGGGCAGTAGTATTAGTATACTAGTATTAGTATATATTCAGTAATCTATGGGCTAGGGTTCACTTTCACGGTTGACGTTTACAATAATTTTTTTATTTAACTGGCTTTATGGCTCTGGGTTCTAGCCCTTCTGAGCCTATCGTTTCTTTCGGATTCTTCATTTTTATATATTTTTTCTTCACAATAGGCTGATGCGTCACATTGCGAAGGTTTTGGGCTATTTTTGATGACAACTCAACCAAACGGACAGTTGATGACGACAGCAACGCAGCAGCGTTCATAAGGCCAGGCCTCTGTCACTCTTGCTACCTGCGTGAAATAATTACCTAAAATCGCGACGCGCCCGGGCGAAATAACGCAGTCAGGGCTAGCGCGTTGTAGGCGATTCAATGTTAAATTTTTTAACGTTGTTTACGTAAATAGTTTTATGTAAATACTTGTTGAAATAGTTTTTGTTTAGTGTTTAGTAAATTTAATTGTAGGTAAAAATAGTTGTAAAAGTTTTAATGTATTATAAAAATTATATATTATGTATATTACCTATTTGATAAATTATAATAGCAAAACGTCGTTCCTACTATAACTGTTGCGTGGATGTATACTAAATGAAATGACCAACTAAAGATTTCATATCATTCTTTAAGTTACCGAAGAATTTTAGAAGGAAATTATGAAAAGTGAATTTTTGTTAGATATGTACTTACAGCAAAAAAAATTAAGTAATAATTTGGTCTACAGAAGAAATACATTAGTACTTTATTACAAAAATTAGTTAAAATTTACTTCACTATCCATCCACTTACCTATATATACATACCTATACTTGTATTTTGTAATTAGAATATTTTAAGTTATAATAACACAAAATACTGAAATTAAAGCGTTGTATACTAAGAAGATTTTTAAGTAAGTAGAATAGATCACATTTCTGTTAGCAATCGTATTTATTTGTTGTTCACACTATCTACCTATTTCTCCCGAACCAAGCGTTGCGATTCCCGACGAATGACCTTGCAATTTGCATCGCAATACTCGCATCAAAGATGTTTTATGGGGACTATTGATGTTTTATAGGATTTATTGACTCACATAGGGGCGAAAGTTTGGTCAGTCGATCATAGTCAGAATAGGTACTTCACCTAAGTAACATAATGAACATTTCGCAATGTATTTTTTTACTTTCTATTGACATCCCTTAATAACCACGGAAAGTCCGCCGCGACTTAGGAAGCGGAAATGATGCAAAGAAATATGGACACTAACGCGCAGCGATAAAGTTTTATTTAGCTTGCGTGCGCGTTTATGGAAGCTGATATCTTACAACAAAAACGTAGTCGAATGATGCGGAATTTCGTACTATCATTGTATAATTTAAAATATATCGTGGAAAGGTCATTATGAATAATTACTTTTTGTTTCATCGACACTGGGTTTGTGTTACGGAACTACGAACACAGAGGACACTGCTTGATAGTTTTTTAATGAATAAGAGTGCAAAACGGTCTACCTGATGGTAAGGGTGCTGTGGCCCGTAGATATCAACATATATCGTCGATTAAGAATTCAAATGTAGATGCATTGTCACCCCTGAGGATTAAGATGGAAAGCCTCGTTTGCAGTAAAATGGGTCACCGGTTCTCTACACTCACCATACAAAGGCGTAAAATAACGCAACGTAAAATGGCAGCTTAAGGCTGCACAGCAGCCTTAAGCTGCTATTTTACGTTGGTATTCTGTGAGAGCGTGGTATAACCTGGGTCGAGCCGACCCATTCGTGCTACACTATTATAGCTGCAGCATGGCTCTACCACGTTAAGTAGTATAGTAATAAAAAAGTGGCACAAATGCGGTCTGCCTTCTCTTTTATCGTTAGATCACAATTACGAATAAATCGATTACGAACTATTACCCGTTTTCTCTCTGCTCTTGATATTATACTTCAATCATTCAGTAATACAGCCAATCGAAAGTCCACTGCAGAACATAGGGGGAATATTTTCCATAGTTTACTCTATATATTATATATATATATATATATATATTTCCATAGTATACTCTATATACTATATCTCTTAGCAAGTGGTTTGGTAACCGCAATTTTTTATTTTGAGTTGTTGTCAGGAAGATGCTGTTGACTATCTGATGGTATGGCGTCTTAGAGCTTCTAAGTAATAATATATATTATTTAGTAGGAGGTAGTGCATTCTATTTCACCGTCGCTACACAGCATTATAAAGATAATGACTTAACTTCATGATTTAGAAATATTTTCATCCAATCAGATAAAGCTTTGCTTAATATAGTCGATGGTTTCATTTACCGCTAAGCAAGTGGTAAATCTATATAAATAAAAATCAATTGCTGCATGTATGAAAGATTATCCCTTAAGAAAGGCTGTACAAATTATGATGAACACTCACACTCACAATGGGACCCAGTAAGTGGTGATTTATTCGAAATCTAGAAAACAGTCATGCGAAGTCGGGTGGATCGTTAGTCAACATATAAAATTGGGATTACAAATGGGATCCAACTCTCTGTGTGTCTATCGAGACTTAGTATTGATAATAATTATTTTAAAAGTTTTCGATACTAATATTTGAAATGTATTTAAATAATAGTCATCACATGAATCAGAAAACAATTAACTTGATCGTTGAAATAATAATAAGTCTAGTCCTATTTCTTAAATAGTTTTAGGTATATAATTGCGAACGAAATCACTTTAGATTAAAGACGCAAAGTAATGTAATTGAATAATCATCATCACTTGATTCAGAAAACAATTTACTTGATCGTTCATATAATGTTTAGTCTAGTCCTAATTTTTTGTAAATATTTTAGGCATATAAAGTAAAAAACGAGTATATCGATGTCGATTATTGCTTACATTGCGAACGAAATTACTATAGATTAAAGACATCATGTCTTGTAAAGTAACGTGACCACTGACCTCTATATATATAAGCGCACTTGTATATATATAGAGGTCAGTGAACGTGACACATAATACTACTACAATAGGGTTCTAGTAAATTAGATCAAACGAGTATACTTCTCTCATATTTGGCATAGTATAAAGAGATGAAAGTTGACCGGTTGACATTTCTATTTCCACGCTTGTACATTTCAATAGATTTGTCTCTTTTTGCCTAATTTAAAAATTAAATTAGAAAGAGCGAGACAAGTATATAGACTCAATTTATGTAGAATTGTAGGTTCTCTCTATGCATATGTATGTATGTAATTACTTCAACGTATAAGGCTCACTGAACCTAGCCCCACTTGGATTGTTTTAATGTATGAGTACTTTTTATTTTTAATTAATTGTTCGTGGTTTGTTCGTTGTTGTTCGATCATAAAAATTGTTTGTTGGAGTTTTAATTATTTATACTAAATTAAACAAATTTCATCCTTAGTTTGCCCCCCCCCCCTCCTAACGTAATTTTTAACTTTTATCCTTTAAATTAATTAATTTTTACTAAATATCGCATACACAACGCAGCTATAATAGGATAACAGTTTTTAGTTAAAAATATTGAATAATTAACAATTAAGTTGTATGTACAATAGATCTATCATGAATAGCGATCTAAAAATGAATTAACTTAAAGGATAAAACTTAAAATTTACAATAAGGGGGCAAACCCAGGAATGAAATTTGTTTAATTAATTACTAATAATAAAAAGACGAACAAACATTTTTTAAATTTGAACAATAATGAACAAATCACGAACAATTCATTAAAACAAAGAATAATAAACAGCTAAGGGGGGCTAGGCTAGGTTCATCGAGCTGTAAGATTAGGTAACATTGACACTTGAGAGGATATGATTTAGGATCTGCGCTTTGGTTATGGCGCGACGCAGATGACGAATATGTCAGCAGCGAAGAGGAAGAAATGTTTCATAGTATGTTGTTAGTTACTTATTATACTCTGGTGTTCGTGATAATATACTGGATGACCTTTATTACAGTCTGGAAAAAAATAGGGTGTAACATGTAAACGGAGTAGAAGCCTGTGGCACTGATATTTTACAAAATATGAATACAAAAATGTTGAATTAAATGAATAAATAAATTTAAAATCTATCGAAATTCAAATCGATATCCACCCTATTTTACGAACAGCTTTAAAACAAAAAACATACACAGGATGCTATCACAGATCTTACATCCATTATAACAAAAGAAGTAGACAAAGGTAACAAATGTTTAGTGACCTTTCTTGACCTCAAGAAGGCCTTTGATACCGTTTCTGTCCCCATTCTTATACGAAGGCTAGAAAGTATCGGATTTCGTGAATCTGCTCTCTCCCTTCTCAGCAGCTACCTTCAAAACAGAAAGCAGGGTGTAAAAATAAATAAACTAATAAGTGAAGAAGAAAATGTAACGTTTGGTGTACCGCAGGGCAGTGTTCTCGGCCCAACCCTCTTTTTGATATATATTAATAATCTCTGTAACCTTGGTAACGTTGGAGGGAGGATACTGTCCTATGCGGACGATACCGCTATTATTTTCACCGCTAAGACCTGGGATAAAATTAGGATGGGGGCTGAGATGGGACTAGGCAGAGTTTGGCACTGGTTAAGTGAGAATCTCCTTACTCTTAACACTCAAAAAACGAATTATTTATGCTTCGCTCCATATATTAATTCGCAGCCGTCACCTAATTTTGAAATAAAAATTCATTCCTGTGGTACGCCTTTCCCCAACACATGTAATTGCCCTGTAATTCAGAAAGTTAGTTGTGTTAAATACCTCGGAATCATGGTGGATCAAAGATTAAGTTGGTATCCTCACCTAGAACTAACAATTGGGAGGGTAAGGAAGCTCATGTGGGTTTTCAAATCTCTGAGAAACGTCATGAGTACCAAGCTACTGAATAAAATATATATCGCACTAGCCCAGTCTGTAATAATCTACTGCATATCCGTATGGGGAGGAGCAGCTAAATCATACTTCATAGACTTAGAAAGGGCGCAAAGATCCTTGATTAAGGTAATGTACTGTTGGCCCTATAGGTTTTCCACCGAAACCCTATACCAAACATCTAAGCTGCTCTCCGTTAGAAAACTTTATATTTTACACATGATACTAAGATATCACAAAACATTACCATTTGACCATACCAAACTTACGAAAAGGCGGTGCGATATTGTGGCTCCCTCATACCCTGCACGTACAGTAT